>JARHVA010000087.1:2842500-2957500 GCA_037957365.1 Torreya grandis | reverse complement strand
TATCATTAGTTATTGGTTTAGGTCTATGACATGTATGACTAAAGGTGAAGAATGTAGACCACTCTTCAATGGTAGAGAAGAGACCCAAAGATGAACTTATTGTGCTTATATATGTACAAACATGATGCATGGGAACCTAAGAAATTAGGTATAGTGAAATAGGCTAGTATACTTGATATTATTGGCATTGGTTCAAGATTTAAGGCCCAAGGGTTTTTGAATAATTGTTAAGAACTCAAACTACCTTAAACCCTATTGAAACACTAATAAGAACCCAAAAAGGGAGAATGGAATCCAAAGTGCATGAACTAACTTTTTTTTATCTTTTAACCACACAAAAAACATTAGAAAATCCCTGAAGGTTCTGACTATGTACATTTTTTGTACCTACAACTGCATAGACTATATTTAATGCCATGTTTTATAGGGTTTTAAAGTGTTTTAAAAGTTTTTTAGAAATTAAACACTTGAAATTTATTGGGGAGGATGATTTTGGATGTATTATACCTCATTATACCTAAAAAAAACATACAATCCATCCTTAAGATACACCTATAGGTCTAGTTTTTGAAGATAGTCTTAAAAAGGCTTAAGAAAGGGCTAGCTTCTTGGACCATTTCTTGGTTCTCATACCTAGATAGTGTCTCAAGACCTAAAACTTGGTATGTAGTATACTTATAGGATGGTAAAAGTTAATTAAAAACTTTTTTTAGTTTCAATTATGTGGGATAATTTTGGAGTAGAAACTCAGTCTTCTAGGCATGGAAGCTTAATTAATGCCTAATTGGGGGAAGAGAACAATAGAAAAGGACACTTCCACTTAGTATCAGGTCATGAAACATGGTATGGAGATGTAAAGGGATATTGGGTACTCAAATATAATCCTAGTTTTCTAAGAGTGTGCATAAATTCTTATACATAATGAGGTTTGTAAGTTTTTAGGGCTATAAGGATTTGAGGGCTAATGAGAGCATAAGGTGCAAGATGGAGTCTTGGGGCTTGTTTCATGAAACCAAATGAATTTATTAAGGTTTTTTAAGGTATGATAATTAATTTAATGGAGAAATATTTCCTTGGTGAATAAGAAGTCAAGTTTTGAGCCATTTGGGCAAGGCTAGGTATAGTAGACCAAGGGGGTTCAAGACACCTAAGGAGTTGTGTGATTATTGTCCCTAAAATGTCAGAGTAAGGGAGTTTATAAATGTAGTATGGGTGTAAAATATGATGTATTTAATAATTTCATGGAAATATGATGATGAAGAAGCCCATTTATCACTCTTCACATGTAAAAAAAGGTAGTTTTGAAGAGCAAGTGTAAGGTGTTAAAGTAAGTTTGAAACACATATGCCATTAGGGATATAAAGCTTATTAATAGAATGAAAACATGTCATTGAAGACCTATTTTTAATTTTATATAACTCTTTTTTCATTTGTAACTCTTGTAGACACTTGGCAATCTCCTTCTTCTACACCCTTCTCTCTTTCACATTTCTCTATATATGTTGCCTCTTTTGGCATTGCAAGACATCCACATTTGGTATGGCAAAGCCCTACTGAGTTAATACTATTTTTTTCATTTGGATTAAAATATTTCAAACTAGTTTTATGTTCTCAATTTTTTTTTCAAAAGTGTGTGAATTAGTTTGTTGTTGAGTGACAAGTGATAGTTCTCTCTCCTTATATTCATCTATCTCTTTCATGTTTTATGTGAGTAATAAATCTTTTATTAGATCATATGATGTGTATCTAGGTGATCTATGTTTTTTTAAGTGTAGGTAATATTATTAATTTATATTATTAGACATTTTATTCATCCACCTTGAAGGATACATTATATTTTAGCTTCATATTGAAACACTTTTGTTAGGAGAACCTTCAGTTTTGAGATCAATTTTGTAAGTTATCTTCCATAGTGAAGGTTCAAGTAGGATTACGGATTTTATCTTGGTGCATCACCTCCATTAGATTAGTTTAAATATATTTCTATCACTTTTCATTCAAATAAAATAGATTAGTGGTTAGTTGTAGGTGTTGTGCATGGGAGCTAGCCTATAATCTAAAGTTTCACCTCTAAGAATTATCATCCACAATAGATGAGGTGTTTCAATGTTATCCCAAAGTTTAGGAGGATGGAGTATCCATAATTAGGGTGAAAATTTAGGATATAATAGTTTTTTCACACTTGGTGGGACATCATGGTCTAAGAAGTTATCTAAGTTGGGTATTGATCTTGAAAAATATGAAGTTGTAAAGCTTCCTTCATGCACTATCTTGTGACTCCAAAGTTATTGGCTCTTAGTTGCAGACTAGTGCCTCAATTTCATGCCTAAGGTAAACACAAGATCTTCTACTAAATGCATTCCTTTTTTATTTTTTTAGATGCCTTAATATTTAATTGGATCAAAGAGGTTTACTAATACCCATCCATATTCAAAGAAGTGTTTTGCTGCTCACATACCTATTAAAAGACTCTTTTTGAGTCTAATTTGTAAGATGGTAGCCCCAAGTAACCTATCCTTTATTAACTTCAATGGACATATTCCTTTAGCATTTTATCACTATGATGAAATCCCTATGTTATCCCTAAAAAATGTACCTTTTTACATGGGAGAAACTACCATTACTCTTATTGAACACATAATGAACATTGTTAAAATTTTCAACATACATGACATCACTAAAGAGAATGTTTCCATCTAGTTTTTGGTTGTTTATTTCTATGAACTAGGAATTTGACTCAAGAGAGGTGTTACTATATTTTTAGTGATAAAATAAAATAAAATTGAAAATCCAACTAACTAACTAACATACATCTCTAGGCCTAGTTACTTGGTTGAGCTTAGTTAATAATAATATAAAGGAAACACAACTAAAACATGAAAGAGAAAAAATATTTCACCTCTCTTGAATGCTCCAAATTATCTTGTAGTATTGGTTTTCTCGGCTTGTGCTCATGAATTCTTCATCAAAGGAGGCTTGGCTATCTCCTCTTCTCCTTGGCATCTTGTGGCTTTGGCTTGGCTCAATATTTAGACATTATAACACTAATTTGTAGTGATTTTTGAATGAATTTGGGAATTATAAGTTTTGCATAAAATATCTTAAAGTTCAATAGACAAGGCCTCCTATTTATATATTTTTGAAATGGTTTGAGGATCAACCATGGCCATCCATCTCAAGATTGAGATGTGTGGCCATGAATAAATCTAATAATGAAATTCATTATACAAATAAACCCATTAATATTTAGGATAGATGGGTATTTAATAGGCATGGATGATTTTAATGAGGCATGGAGGGTCTTAATGAGGCATGGGAGACCCATAATCCTGATATTTTATGCATTTATGGCTATGGATGCCACCCCATATGATGATGTCACCTGATGATGTAGTTAATAGAAATAAATTTCCAATAAAAATTTATTCAACAAGTTACATGAAAAATTAAATTAATGCCCTAATTTGGTTTAATTAGCCTAAAACATGATTAGTCAATTTTAGTGCAAATTTTGGCTCTTGGTGCACAAATTAATCAAATTGGTCAAAATGTCTTGTTATTGGTCCAAAATTTGAATGGATTGGAATTGGAAGTTAATTTCAGATGTGTTGGATCCATTATCCCATTTAGGATTTTACCAACACAAAATAATAAAGGCACATGTCTTATGCAAGAGATTTGATAGAAAAGAGCAATCCAGAGCACCTAGGTACAAAATTGGCATTTTGACTCAAATGATCTGATCAAAGTTAGCTGGCCCATAAATTGCATTACACCATTTAATGATACTATGACCAAAATTAGAACTTGAAATATAAATTTTAACTCATTTAATGAATTTTAGTGTTTTTAAGCCAAATTGTGCACTTTTGTGTAAATTGTTCAAAAGCCTAGTTGGAGGTTATCGATGGCCAATTTTAGGTGTTTAAAGTTTGCCCTTATTTGGGAAGATGTTGAAAACTATAGGCAAAGCAATATCTTATCAAATAATGAGAAAAGGAATGTATGCCAAAAAGAAGATGATGGTTGAAGAATAAAGCTCCAAATGGTGTTTGGGAAGCCTAAGATGATGCCCCCTTGAGGGAGTGGCCATCACATTTGTTGATGGATGGTCCCTCAAAAAGAAACAAGAAGAAAGGTGGAAATAACCCATGGTTGAGATTAATCCAAATGAGAAAATGCTTTCATATATTGGGTTAAAAAAGATACTGATTTGTCCAAAGGTAGTTATAATCAAGAATACAAGTCAAAATAATGATTTACCCATAAGTGGTTATAATCAATCAGAGGACCTAAATTGGCTAAAGATGATTATGCCACAGTTAGGGTTGATTATCAATCATAACTCAAGGATATAACCTAGAATATAGATTAAAGATGAGTGGGTGAAAAGTGATGAAATAGATGAATAGCAGAATAATATTGATCAATGTGAATGATTTAGTTGTACCTACCAATGAGGAGATGCTCATCCTGAACAACAATGATAAAACTAGAATGATTAATGGGTTTATTTGATCAAGGGTGGGATGGGAGGATTCGCCAAGGTGCTAAGGAGAAACTTTTATAGCTCCATTGATTGTAGGCCTTCTTGAAGTTGATTTTTGCTATAAGATGTAATGGTAGGCTTCATGATAGAACACCATGAATACTTGGCCAAATTATGTGTAAGGACTGACTCCCAATCTAATAAACACTCAAAAATAATGCACCAATGATAAAAACCATGATGACAATGCTGATGTATGAATTTGGATGGACTTAAGAATAATGTACTTGAGTAATCACCTAATGAACCCATGTAGACTGAGTTGAGAAAATAGTGTTGAAAGCAAACAAATAGGCAAGAAGACAAATGAACAAACAAACACACAAAAAACATACAAATATGAAAACAACTTGAAATAAATAAACAAACAAAAATCTTGAAAAAAAAACAAAAAAAAACATCCTTACAATGACTTTGCTCCAATAGGGTGGATCGAGGATAACTGACTAGGCTTAGACAGCATAAATGTTTTTCGATTTTTGAAATTTTATGAATGTTTTTTGAATTTTTAGGTATATTAACTTCTTAGAGAATGACAAGATACCTACTCAAAAAATGATGAGTGTTTGGCTTAGGTGGCTCACAAAATAGAGATAGTGTAGAAAGGGAGACTAAGGTGACGTCAATAAGAATTGAGCACGACCTACTTAGTCCTATAATGACCTCAATTCATAGTGATTATATCCACACAAAGGTTGAGGAAAAACCAACTAGGTCCCAAAAAGTTCTCAAATCCAAAAAATGGCAAGTTAATTGAAAATAGTGATGGCAAGGTGATGCAATAATACATGTAAACAAGTGTTTCCCCTAGTTTACCCACAGGCAATTGTAACTAAGATACAATAAAATAGGTCAATGATACTAATTTACCCATAGGTGTTTATAATTAGTAGCAAGATTTGTGAGACATTTATTTACCCATAGGAGGTTATAATTAAGCTCACATAAATAAACTTGATAGGATGAAAGATATCTTGCCAAATCAACTGTCACACTAATTTTATAGACTATCATTGTAAACATAAATTTGATAAGAGTTGAAACCTAATCAAAATCCCCTTTTAAAAAGTGTAGGAAGAACCAAATTAGCAAAGATCAAAATAGGATTGAGTAGGATGACTAAAAACAAGTTTTGGTCTAGATAGGAATGGAATGGTTAGATGGCACGATCTTGCTAAGGATAATGATGGTTTGATAAATTAGATAAAATGGTCATAGGATTTCCCCCAAGTGAGAAGGTGATTAGTTGGGATATGTGATAATGGAAAAAGGATATGTAACAATGGTAATGTCATGGTAATGAAATGGTATGGTACATGTTTTTGACCTGAGTGTGGTTTTTGATTCTATTATTCTTGCCGATAGGGAGATGCACATCCTAATTAGTAAATAATACAAAAAAAATACTTGATCATGTTAATTTTTAGCCCACACCTTATTTTAATAGCTACTCCATCAATAATTGCTTTAAAATTTGGATGCAAAAAATGCTTTTGTGATCTTCACTGGTCATTGATTCTGATTTCTTCAAACATTGATACAAGGTATCTTTGTAGCCTCTACAAAGGAAAGTGTGGTAATGGATGGTAAATAAGGACAAATAATGGATGGTAGATTTGATTTGGAAATGGAATAATAGATGATAATGGAATGTATAATGGTGGGGAAATAAATAAAGATTAGGACTTTTAGTCACACGTAATGTTGCTAATCCCAGATTCAACATAATTTTGGTTGTGGCAGAGCCAAAGACTTATTCTCTCAATAGAACCATCATATTTTTCTATTGTTTGAGCTTGAAGTAGCTACCATCTAATTAGGATGTAGATAGGAAGCTATTTTGATTTGATCTTTGATTTTGTCTTCATCAAGCATTGAAGAAGTTTTGTGCTCAGATATTGGTACCTCAATGAGGTTTTCACCAATGAAGTTATCGTGATTGTCCCATAACACCTCTGAGAAGGTTTCACTAATGAACATTGGATTGTGACTTTGATTTTCTTCTAGCATTATAGAAAAAGTTTCACTAGAAGATTCTAAGTTGGAACTTTGATTGTATCCTAACACCTTTGAAAAGGTTTCACTAAGAGAGTGTTCTTTTGCTACATGAATGTGGTCTTGGCCTCCTTATTCTTCTTCAACTGCTATGTCACCATGGATGTAGTTCAACAAAATATGATTCTATCGATCCTAGTTAACACTTATGGGAGATAAAATGTCAATAATATGGCTATTTTGGTTGATGGTAATGGCATGTGGAATGGTAATGGAATGGGTGTTGGCATCATAATCCTTTTAGAAGATACTAGGAGAACTTATGTCAATGTTAAATAACTCATCCTGAAAAATTGTATAAGGATCATAAATGTATTCAAATTGATCTGTAAGTTATGCATAACCAATGTTGTAACAACTACAAACATATTTTTATTCTAAATCTGATTCTAACTCAAGGGACTTTGAATTTGATGTTGAGACTAATGTTGATTCTGATTCTGATGCTAAATCTAATGTCAATCCAAGAATAGAACCTAACTCTAACTTTTATTCTTCATTTAATGGGTACTCTATTACAATGATGTCTTGTTGAATGTTTGGTTTTGGATAAGTAATGACCTATGATGGCATAATGGGCTCCACCAACACTAGTTTATCAAAGTGAGACTCCTCTATAATGATAAATAGGTTAAGATAACTCCTTAGGGACCAGATTATTAAGGGGAGACTCTTAAAAAATAGACATATAGTCAAGGTAATGATTTACCCAAAAGTAGTTATAATAATTAAGAAGTGACTCAACAAAGATTGTCTTGTCAGAGTGAGACTCCTTAACAACTGGTATAGGATTAATAGGTGATTCATCACAAGTTGACTTATCACAAGTGGTTTGTTTAAAAAAAACATCTTAGATTGGTTGGTTTTCTTGGACTTGGTTTCTAATGAGCTAGAAAATACCAATTTTGAACATAGATTGGTCTTTGAATGATTAGATCGATTGAGGTTTGGATGGGATTGGTAATGGAGGAGGAATGGCATATAGTTAGATAATGATAGGGCATTGGGGAACATGATTAATTGTATGATCCAAAGGAAAAAGTCCTAAGATGGTAATGATAGGATAGTGTGGAGCTTGATTGTTCACATAAGTCAAAGTACTAGGTCTTGGAATGATGAAAGGGTGTTATGGAGCTTGGTTGCTCACACAAGCCAAAGGACTAGGTCTAAGAATGGTAATGGTATTTCTTGGATATTTTAGAGATTGATAGATCATATAATCCAAAGGAAGGTTAGGGGTAGTCAATGATTAGATAACAAAAGGATGTCATAGAACTTGATTGCTTACACAAGTCAAAACATCCAAGTCTTCTTCATAAACCATATCATCTTAGTTGTGAGCTGGCTCATAAGCTAGTTCTTGACTGTGTTCCATGTATTGATTATTGAAAAGAGGGTATGGATTCATATCCCAAAAAACATTATCTGTAGTTAGGTCTTCAAAGTCCTCCTCACAAGCCTCTTCATGCCAATCAAGGTCTTGATTTGGACTTTGACTATGTTCCACATATAGAGTATTGTAGGGAGAATAATAAAACTCTTTAGAAAATCTTTCTTTATAGGGATTCTTAGTGGGATTTTGTGTCACCATTCTATCATAAGTTAGATTTTATATGACCCCACCATAAGTGTATCTAGACATATCTGCATAAATGATGAAAGCTCCTAAACAAAAAGGTTTAGAGTTTTATAAACTCTAAAAAATTATCCAAAGGACAAATGGTTCAAAGTTGGTCTAACTTGGTCAAAGGGGTGGATCTGTATCTCTAATATGGTCTGAAAGTGGAGTTGTATCTCCAAAATGATTTGTCTTAAGATTTGGCATAAAATAGTCTAACATCAAATTTCTAATGTCAAATGTCATATGCACAAAAGGTCAAGCATTTGAATAAAAATCAGCATGTTAAATGTCTAGGTCAAAGTGTTCTAAATAAGGTCTAAATTAGGAAAGGGAAAAGAGTCGCTAGGTCTTTTGTCTAAATGTAGAGTCAAAAGCTAGGCACAAACAAACTATGTTAGGACTTTTTGCCAAATGGTGTCAAAATATAGACTTGAAACAAAGGTATCATGTGATTTTATTTAATCTAACAATTTTGGAAACAAATTTGATATAAACCCAACACATAGAATCAAACATAAACATGATCAGTTGGTATAAGGCATGAGGCAAAAGGCTTTTAGAAAAAGGTTGTGTTATTACAAATAAAGACACAAATGATGATGAGGATAGGTTTTGAAAAAACAAACCATCAATAGTTTTCAAATTTGGGTAATCAATTAACTAAAGTTATGCAACCCAAAAGAGAAAGATATGTGTATCAACTCCATGAATTAAGGTCTAAAAAAAAATCAATCAATGTTTGAATCCAAACTTGATAAGGTTAATTGAAAACTCAACATTGAAAACTAGGATTTGACCAAACAAGATAGACTATTGAATAGCATGATGGCATAAGACAAAGGTCCAAATGGTATACATGACATGGTTTGAAACAAAATAGTTTTTGATACAAGGTAAACTAGTCTTGAAATAAATTGAGTAGCCTAACGACGTAAGCATGATTGAATGATGTGATCTATGTTATGTTTCAAAGACTCAAAAGGAAACATAGTTTGATATGATTTTAGTAGCATAACACTACACTCAACAACTCAAATTGACACAAACATAAACAAGTTTAGAAAAAAATTCAAAGCACAAGTGTGGTGTAAAATGGCCAACATAACACCTCTTTAGATAAAATAATGACATATAAGCAAATTGATTTTGCCATGGATTTATGAACAAACAAAAAAAAATTAATCTCAAAACATACCAAGAAAAAATGATCAAAATACTCTAAGTATAATCATCCAAATCCTAGTAAGGGTATGCAATGTGGGGTTGACTAAACTATCAAGCTTTCAAACATCTCTAGGGGAATCAATTGCACAATGAATTTCACATCAAATAATGAAAAAAAAAAACAAAAAAAAAAAAAAGATGTCCATGGAATTAGCTAGTTGTAAAGAGGTCTAGTCCTTTTTTCAACCACTACATCCTACTATTCGCTTAGTGTAGTGTGATGTCCAAATGCAGATACATTCTGTGTGCAACTCAGAAGGAGTGGATGAAGTCAATGTCAGGAGATGAAACTCTTGGTAAAATATTCCATAGATAACTTGTGAGAGGTAATGAAGTCCCACTCACAATCCAAGTTTGCATGAAATAAAAGGATAATAGAAAGAATTTAGGGTCATCTTCAAGGTCACCCAAACTTTGACAAGTTTTTGGAGAGTGCTTTAGATGACATTTTTTCTAAGCTTTGGACTAGGATTTTTTTCAATAAGGATGTAACTTTTGATTCAAAGGGTTACCTAAAGGGGAAAAATGAAAGATCATACACTCATAAACCTTCTCTTTTCTAAACAATTTTTAATTAAATAACTATTGAAAAAAATAATTGACAAGTGTGTTCAATTTTAGAACCCAAATGAAAGATGTGGTGGTGTTATTTTGACCCCTTGGTATTAAGTTGTAAATTTTAAATAATAATTATAAAAACATTCAATTAAGTACCTAAATTTTTCATTAAGAACCAAAAACAATATTCCTAATTTATTTTAAAAGCATACAAAAGATGGTCTAAAACATGTTTTAACAAATTTGAAGTCCACCGGTTACTTGTCTACCCTTAAGGCATCACCCCAAAAGAAAATGTGTTAGGTTAGACAATGTTAATATATATATATATATATATATATATATATATATATATATATATATATATATATATATATATATATATATATATATATATATATATATATATATATATATATATATATATATAACACCTGCAAACAACAAATTAGAAGGCTAAAAATAAAATATAACACATAACACATAAAATCCTGCACATAAAATATAAAAACCTATGGTTAGTATTTTTAACATAAATTTTAAAATATATATTGGTTTGCTAAATTTTTTTAATAGGTTTTCAATAAATATAAGGTTCATTTATATGAAAAATTTTAGGTCCAAAAAGTCAATAAAAAAATTTATATACTCTATTCTTACCATTTTTACCAGAAAAATACAAAACAGAAAGTGACAGTCACTAAAACAACTACAACTTCTAAAATATAAAGTATTTTTTTGTGAAATTTAAAAAAAAATATAAAATAAATATTTATATATATTAATTAAAAAATTTAGACAAAAATATTAATTAAATAAAAAGTTATGACTTCTCTATTGGCCGTTTTTACTCAAAGCAAAAATAACAAAAAAAAGAATCAAAACTATGAAACACAAATTGCACTCTCAGGAAGATGGTCCCACCAGGCATGCCATTATGTTAAATATAAATTTTAATTAAGATAGGTGTTAGTATATTTTTAGTGACAACATAAAATAAAATTGAAAAATCAACACGCTAGCTAACATACATCTCTAGTCCTAGTTACTTGGTTGAGCTTAGTTAACAATACTAGAATGAAAGCAAAACTAAAACATGAAAGAGATAAAATATTTCAACTCCCTTGAATGATCCAAATTATCTTGTATTAGTGAATTTATTGGCTTGTGCTCATGAAGTCTTCATCAAATGAGGCTTGGCTATCTCCTCTTCTCCTTGGCACATTTTGGCTTTGGCTTGGCTTGGCTCAATATTTGGACATTATAACACTAATTTGTATTGATTTTTGAATGAAATTGAGCATTATAATTTTGGAATAAAATATATTAAAATTAAATATAAAAAGGCCTCCTATATATATATATATATATATATATATATATATATATATATATATATATATATATATATATATATATATATATTTGGAATGGTTTGAGGATCAACCATGACCGTCCATCTCAAGATTGAGATGTGTGGCCATGAATAAATTCAAATATGAAATTCATTCTACAAATATACCCATTAATATTTAGGATTGAGGGGTATTGAATATGTATGGATGGTATTAATGAGGTATGGAGGGTCTTAATGAGGCATGGGAGAACCATAATCTTGATATTTTATCCATTTATGGCTTATAAATGCTACCCCATATGATGATGTCACCTGATGATGCAGTTAATAGAAATCAATTTTCAATAAAGATTTATTCAACAAGTTCCATTAAAAATTAACTTAAGTCTCTAATTTAGTTTAATTATCCTAAAACATGATTAGTCAACTTTAGTGCAAATTTTGGCTCTTGGTGCACAAATTAATCAAATTGGTCAAAATGTCTTGTTATTAGTCCAAAATTTGATTGGATTGGAATTGGAAGTCAATGTTAGATGTGTTGGATCCATTATATAATTTAGGATGTTACCAACACCAAATAACAAAGGCACATGTCTTATGCAAGTGATTTGACAGAAAAGAGCAATCTAGAGCACCCAGATGTAACATTAGCATTTTGACTCGAAATGATATGATCAAAGTTAGCTAGCCCATAAATTTTATTTACCCATTTAATGATACTCTAGCCAAAATAAGCAATTGAATATATCAATTTCAACTCATTTAAAACATTTTAGTGTTTTTAAGCCAAATTGGGCACTTTGGTGGAAATTGGTCAAAATCCTAGTTAGAGGCTATCAATGGCCAGTTTTAGGTGTCTACAATTTCAATGGGAATACCATTGACTGGTATGGTAATTTGGATCCCAATTATATCACTACATGGGGCCAATTAGTTGACTCTTTGAGAAGGATATTTGGAAACAAATTTGATCACTTATCTTTAACTGATTACCTGACTACCACAAAGAGAGCACCTTAAGAGGCCATACAAGACTTTAATAACAAATTTAAAACTACATGGGATAGGATCCAAATCTTGGTAATGCCTAATATACATCATGCTTTTATTTATTATCTCAAGGCTTTGAATAGTGACATATCCATGATGATTCAATCTATGGAAGGGGATAATCTAACTAATGCCTATGAGACTACTATAAGGGCTAAGAATATTGTTCCTAGAACTCCTATGCCTTTATTTCTTGATGTGAAAAATCCTATACTAACCATTACTCTCATCCCCACACTTAAGCATAAGCAAGTTGTCTCTAATTAGCCAAAGAAGCCAAGAGATGAAGATTTGATCAAGGATCTTAAAGAAGAGAATTAAAATATTAAAGGGAAACAACAACAAAAATAATAAAGGTATCTTCAAGGTCCTTATCATCCCTATTAGTCTTACCAAGCTCCCAGACTAGATTTTTAAGGCCACTATGAAGGACAAATACAGCTAACTCATGTAAATCAATATAATGGTCAAAATTAGAATGCTCTTTATAATTCAAAAGCACTTGTACCTATCCAAAAACATCTTTTATAAGAAAATGGAGAGTAGCCTTCATGGGACCAGCCTCATGACTCATCTACCTATGCAAATGAGACATTCAATCAAAGATTGTATGACACAATGGGTGACAATGCCTGTCATGACTCAAGAAGAGATGCCTAGTAGAGGAGAAAGACATGGAGAGGATTCTCAATTAGAAGTTACTTTGATGAAGTAATTTCAATGAGACTCATATCAAGTCAACTACCAAAGGAACTTAAATATAGGTTCAAATTCTATAGTTACAAACACAAGGTTAAATAATAGAGCAGTTGAAGAGGTACAAGGGACAAGTGGTGGTCCAAACATTAACTCTTAAGCATCTAAATGAGTAGGTGTGTCAAATAAAATCTATATGGCTCAGGTAAATCAGATATTTCTAAATAATAAATCTCCTTATATGCCTTCTCCTATGCATCAAGTGACATAATTTACTGGTAGTGCTATGGCTACTAGAGGACATGATAAGGTTGGAAGCTCCCTTATGAACATTGTTGATAAGATGAAGAAGGTTAATGTAAGAATCCCAATATGGGATACATTTTTAATTCTTGGATAAAGAGACCTGATCCAAAATGAGCTCTCCAAACTCAATGCAACACTTAGAAAGCCTAGTAAAAGATGGGCAATTTTGGTAAATGAATTGAAGACTAAATATGGGTAGCCAATCAAAATTACTAAATATGTCTCTTAAAGACTCAAACTCACACCATGGGGAAATTGAGTCACTCTTATGTTACACTGTGCCAAAGGAATATGTTGGTAATTTTTTGAAGGGTAACTAGCTATGAATAGTAAAGTTAAATAGGGTGAAAAAGAATTCATTTGCTATTATTTCCTATTCTAAGAAAAATAGAGCTCTGAAAAACTTGAGGAGAGTCCAAAGAGCTAGGATGGTGAGGAGATGATATATCAAATGGAGAGGACACCTAATGACCACAATAGGTGTAGTATATGTTGGCAACTAAAATTTTTGAATTTATTTTGAGTATTTTATTTGAAATTAAGTGTTTTATAGAAATTTATAAATTAGACCAATTATAAAAACTGGAATGAACCCTAGGAAGTTGATAAGGAAACTAGAGGTCAAACAAGGAATTAGGATAAAAGGAATCAAAGTAATAAATGCCTTAGTGATGAGAATTGGTCAAAGGGTTAGTAATGTTTAAAGAACTAGGTCAACCCAATTGGCCTAGTAGGTTTAAAAAAATTAGCTTTTGACTTAACCGACCTAGTAAGTATGGGTTGACATAGTTGATTTAAGAATATGGATGACTTAGTACCCCATTACCAACTTAGTTTATTAAACCAACTTACTAACTTAGTACTAAGGGGAGAAAATGAAAGGGTTGACTTAGTATATTACTAAGTGGCTAGTATAGTACTGAGATGTAAGAAATTAGCTAAAATAGTACTTGAAAGGCCTAGGGTGCCTAACTGAGTATTGAAATTACCAATTAGGATAAAAATAGTTAAAATGATAAGAAATGAATAGATTAAGTTATATTAGGTTTATTTTTTATAAAAGTTAAAAAAAATGTATTTTGATTATAAGTGACAAGGAGGTCTAATACATCTTTTATTGTTTGATGGTTATAGGAGCACCCAAGATTTTAGCAATTAGTGGATACGAGTTGGCTACTAGTTCTATTGGATAACCTAATAGAGGGATATTGAGATAGATTGGTCACACTAGGCTTAAGAGGCACCATGGAGATGCAATGAGTTTCATTGAGTGTTGATCTAGTGGTCATGTTCTTGGGAGCATGGGAATGATTCACTAATACTTTTAGATGGGTGGTGGATGGGGGTACCATAAAAAATTGGTATCATGCTAGAGGATGTTCATGAATTTCTTGGACTTAATATAAGGGGATGTTTTAGACACCTAAACTTGGCCACCAATGGATTCATATCCAAATTTAGACCAATTCTTGCCAATCATTGAATATCTAGCCCAAAATTTCTATTAGTCTCAAATTTGGCTTTATAACCTTGCATTAAATCAATTTGGCCTATTAAATCAATTAAATAAGGTAAATACACACATTGAATTAATCAAAATAAAATAAATGACCAAATTCCTAAGAATAATTAATTAACTTGCACATCCTAATCAAAATCAATCAGCAAGTTGAATCAATTTCAAATCTTAATTGAGTTCACCCATGAGCTAATAAATCAATTAAATCAATTACTAAGAAATAAATTCAAGAGTATCTTACCTTTGTGAGTTGTCTCAAATAGAAAATATCTAAAATAATATTCTAAGAATATGCCAAAACCAACCAAATTTAGTAAACTCAATCATGGTTGTGAGTTGTCCCTTTTGAAAAATATCTAAAATAATATCTTAGTAATATGTCAAACTCAACTAAACTTAATAAACTCAACCATGGTCAGATTTAACCCATTCCAAGGGATTTGAAATATTATAAAATAAATCATAGAGCTCTTAATTTTAGGGGCTCAATCAAATTAGAGTTATAATGCAGGAATAGATTCTTGAAGCAAAAATCCTAGTGTTATAATGTTGAAATTGAGCCAAGCCATCAATCAAGCCAAGCATTCAACAATGGTGTATAAAGGAGATGATGTTAGCCATATGTCATTGATGCATATTTATTATGCATAATCTAATCAATCCAAATTAATGAATCATTTAGAGCTCTCAAAGAAGGTAAATATTGTTGATCTTTGCATTTTAGTTGGGTTTTCAATTGTTGTTTGTTCATTAAGCTCCCCCTAAAATCTAGGCCTATAGATGTTATGCTAGTGCATTTATTTAATTTTGAGACTAAAAAAATACTAACCATCCTATCTTGAGTCAAATTCATAGATCACAAATGGTACGCCCGATGGGACTATCTTCATGAGAGCACAACCCACAAACTTTTTTGTATTTCATAGTTTTAATTTTTTTTTGTTGTTTTTACTTTGAGTAAAAATGGCCAATAAAGAATTCATAAATTTTTATTTACTTAAATTTTTATATGAATATATTTAAATATGTCATTTATATGATATAAAAAAAAAAAAAATTCTTTATATTTTAGAATTTGTAGTTCTTTTAGTGACTATCACTTTCTATTTTTTTTAATTTTATGTTAAAAATGGTTAGTATAGAGATCATAACTTTTTTTTTAAAAAATTTGGTTTGACCTGAATTCATTTAGAGAGGTACAACCAAGACCTATAAATAACCTACAAAAATTTTTATGGAAAATTGATGTGTATTTTAAATGTTATAGCTAAATTATTGATTACAGGTTTTTAGGATTTTTGTGTTCGATTTTCTTGTTTTTTACCTTCTAACTTGTTTGCATGTTTCATAAGTTTTTTTTATTTCTTTTGAGTTTTTTATTTTTGAGTTTTTGATTGATATTTTTTATAACATTTTTATAACCTTATATGTTTTTTATTTTTGGGTTTTGCCTTCGAGTTGATAGATTTAACCCTTCAAAGTTGCTTGTCTCATTTGATAAATAAGCTTCAAGGCTAAACAAAGTTTTGAACATTTATTTGTAGGACCTATTTGGAGAAAACCATTTCAATATAAATTATTCTTGTCATACTTAATTTGGATGTCTAAAAATTTTCATTTTAGTGTTTAAATAAACTTTTAAAGGTGTTTTATTGGTTAAGTTTTTGTGGTTTCTTTCAAAGTTCACAACTTAAAGCCAAGGGGCTAAACGAACACCACTACACAATTTGCTTAGTGCCATAAAATTGAATGCACTTCAATTTTTTTTTCATGTTATTTTCATTATTTGTTTATTTTAATATTTTTTAGTAAATAAGGAGTTGTGTGTGTATGCTCTCCCATCTGTCCCCTTTAGAGAACTTTTGGGATCAAAAGCACCAACTTATTTTTGGGTGGTTTGCAATTATTTCCACTTACACTTATTAAAGTCAAGGGGATAGTAACAAATCTAATCAAACACATTCAATTTGATGTAATGAAATTAACTTCACTGTAATTATTTGTAAACTTGCTTGTTGATTGTGTGTTTTTGTGAAAAGAGACGTGCATGTATGCTCTCTCATCTGTCCCCTTTAAGAAAATTTTAGGATCAAAAGCACTATCTCATCACACTTTTATCCTAGTCCAAGAAATGGAAAGAATTTTGTTTAAATCCCTCTCTAAAAAATCAAAATAGTATTGGGTGATCTTGAAGTGACCATAAAGTCTTTCTATTGTGTCATTTATTTCATGCATCTTGGTTTGTGAGGGGGACTTCATTACCTCCCACAATTTTTTTAGGGAAGCTTTGACCCAAGGTTTCATCTCTCGGCACTGACATCAACCACTCTCACTAGGATAAGAGGTTTGAGTGGTTAAACCACCTTCTAGTGTTGGAGTTACACATGGGATGTATCTACAAATTGGACATTGCACTACACTGAGCAAGCAATAGATGTAGTGGTTGCTAAAAGGGTAAGATCTTTTTGCAACAAAACAAGTACCATGGACACCTAATTAAAGTGCATTTATTTTGCATCATTTGATGTGAAAGTTATTGTGTAATTGATCCATATAGAACATTAAAAAAATAATTAGTTTAGTCAACCCCACATTGCCATACCCTTGATATGATTTAGATGATTATACTTAGTGTATTTTGGTCATTTTTGCTTGGTGTGTTATACTAACAATTGTATTTTTCAAACCATGTCATTTAATGAGTCATGAGTCCACATCACTCCATTTTTTGAGGAGGCATTATGCTGTCTATATGACACTTTGATTTAACTTAGCAAACATTCTCTTTTTGAGTCAAAACATTGAGAGTAACAATTGATTAAGGAGGGTACCATTATGATGCCTAAATCACTTCAAAATATTGTGACTTTTAAGTCTTGAAACATAAACCATTTGTGACATCATCTTTTGGGAGTGCTAACACCGTTAGGTTGCCCATTTTGTTTCAAAAGATTTGTCTTGTTTCATCTTGCATTTTCATTATCATTTATTTGCAACCAATCACTTGAGCCTTGTTGAATCTTATATTAGCATGGTCACACTATTCAATTATTTATAACTCTTTTTCATTGAGTTTATAGTTTATCTTTAGTTAAGTTTTTGATTAACTATTACAATTTCAAATTCAAATATTGGTTGATTTCGGTTTAGACCTCAATTCATGGGGTTGATACCTAGATCTTCCTCTTTTAGATTATGTAACTTGGTTTAATTTGTCACTCAAATTTGGAAAATTAGATTATTTTGCACTTTTACTTTAGTCAAATTAGTTTATCTTCAAATATTTCTTATTTAACATCTTATACCAATTAGATCACGTTTTATGCCTAGAGTTATGTACCTTGTCTATATTAAACTATTCCAAGTATGTTAGATTAATCAATCATCATTTTTAAGTCAATATTTTTCCACTACTTTTCCATTAGTCCTCGCATATCCTATTTGAACCTAGCTATTGACTCCACATTTGGACAAAATACCTATCAACTTTTCCCTTTAGTAGTTTAAACCTACTTGGAACATGTTTCAACATTAGAATTTGGTAGTTTTATTTTTAGGTCATTTTGCATGACCTTTGTGTGTATCAGACACTTAGCATTTATTTTTTTATGATACATTATTTTTATCAAGTCTTTGCCTAGAAGTTTTGGAGATTTAGCTCCACCTTTGACCAAGCTAGATCACATTTGAACCCTTTATCTTTCCAAAAGGCATAGATTTTTTAGAGTTTATGGAACATTAATCCATTCTATTATTGTGAAATATTTGTCATTTAATTTGAACATGGCTCACTATACACATAGTGGAGCTATGTACAATTCTAGATATTGAAATCCTTTCGCACAAGGGGACTTTATGGAAAACCCTACTGAAGACAATGTCATTTTGGAAAAATATTCTTATCCATCCCAAAACATTCAACCAAGGGGACAAATTCAAGATCCTTTGGCTAGATATTTGGTTATTACACCTTCATATATAGAGCAAGATCAAGAGACAACAACCCAATACTTATCTAGCATACCATTAGTTGTAGAAAGTACTCAATAAAAAACTTATCTCATCATAAATCCATCAACATATGATCCCAATAGAACTATAGAGGTAGGGTATGAAAACTTAAAAAATATAAAAAGAGAGCCTTCCAACATGTTTTACAATTAGACTAATGGATAGTTCTCTTCTAGTAATCCTAATGCCATTATACCAATACCTTATCAAAACCCCCATGTGCTTATCCCACAAATAGGTCCCATGGATGACCACTTTGATAAAAGACATCAAGCATACCAGACATATCTAAATTTTCACATAACTTCACTAATATGCTCTTGTCAAATGCACCTCATATTAATCTAGCTCCTCGAACAGAAGTTTTAACTGAGTTGACAAGTCAAGACAATTAGGGTTTAGACCCATTTATACAAAACATTTCAATAGAAACCATGTTCAATACACCAATTATAGAATAAATATCTTTAATTTCTATGCATGATACTGAGAAAAACATAGGGGATAATGTGCAAGCAACATCCAATTTAAACCAAAATGGTGTTGGCACACAAACAATCAATCCATAACAAAATGTGCCTTTAGATAGTACCATTAGTGATTTTATAAATTAGGGAGTAGGAACATATACGTACCAACCTCAACCAACTAATTTTAATCCTCAACCAGCTACTTCTTTAAGCACACAACTAATAGGATTAAGTAGTCACTTAACATGCATTGTTGTAGTGTAACAAAACATGTTGAATCCTACTCCTCCCCTAAATGTGATGATTAGTATTCTAAAACAATAAGCAAAATAAAGTATCCCAATGCAATAGAGGCTAAACACATTACCACCTCAATAGGGGGCAACCAATGTTCCACCTCACTAGGTAGTGACAAACATACCTCTTCCTTCATAGGCTAATATACCAATCCAAAATCAAATGATGTCTAATCAACAACATTTTAATATTAGTCAGTGATAGGTAAAAAATATCCAACATAAATCCACTTCTCAATATGTATTCATACAACAAAGATATTCCAATGTTCTTCAAGTACCTTCTAGGTAACAATTACCTTTTATGCAGAATGTACCATAGGTTCAGAGACAGGGTCTTAGCTCACAAGTTCCCACTCAACAAGGTTTGAATAGTCAACAAAAAGTCCCTATTCAACCATAATAGTTACAATATGGTTATATCCCTCCATCCTAGCCCCAATATCCACAAAATTAGTCATACATATCCAACCCCAACCAAAATGTTACACCACCATAGATACAATTTCAACAATTGTACCCTAATCCATGCATGCACATTTTTGTACCATTCCCTAGCCAATCCAACCTAATCCAAAAAATCCTTCCATCATATCCAAGTCCAAGTCATCCACTTATGAATTCTTGACCATCAACATAGACCAATATTCAAACAAGTTTTCTTGAGTAAGAATTACAATAAATGAAGGATGCAATTTCTACCATCCAAATTAGGAAATAGGTTTAAAAGTTTAAATTGGATGATGTGTGTTCATATATTTTTAACATGGAGTACTTATAGATTCCATTCCCTCCAAGATATGAGCCACCTAAGTTTGATAAATACAAGGGAAAAGGTGATCCCAAAGCACATCTAACAGAGTTCTTTATTGCATGTCAGCCAGTGACATATAGTGACATCTATCTAAATTTATTGTTTCTAAGGAGTTTAGTTCAATAGGCCTTGAATGGTTTTTTAAACTACCAAAGAAATTAGTTTTTGACTTTGATGATCTATCAAATAAGTTTATGCAACACTTCTCATACAACCTTGAACATGAGATTTCATTGGTCGACTTAACACAAGCAAAGCAAAAACTAAGTGAAAGCTTTACAAGTTATCTACAACAATGGACATCTCTTCCCAGCTACTTTAACCAAAATCTACTAGACAAGAAACTAGCAGTTGTGTTTACCAAAAATATACATAGTTAAATATCCTACTATCTAGAGTTTCAATGTGCGCATATGTTTAAAGAGATCATCGACAAAGGTTTAGTGATTGAAAGAGCCCTTATTAACAAAAGGATCATAAGACTAAATTCAACTAATCAAAACAATGGCCAAAACCAAAATCAAACCAATAATCAACATTAAAATCCAAACCAAGTGCAAGCATCGCAACTGGCATAGGCCAATAATAATGATAGGCTAAAACAATTTAACCATAATAAGAATGTTGTTGGGAATGGAGTAACAGAGTCATGCGATTTCCAAATGGTGCAAACACCATCTATTCAGCTAGTACCACCTTTTCATCTTAATCCTACCCAACAACCTCTTCAATAGCCATAACACACATAACAAACATAACTTAAGCCAGTGTAATAAATGTAACAATTGTAGTAGTTTTTGACTTTACAAGACCCTCCTCCTCCAAGGAGAAACCCACCTACTCATCATTATTTTACCAACATTGGAGAACCCATTGAAGTAATATTTCAAAAGCTCATAATAGCTAACCTAATCAGATATCCCATTCCCAAAGAGCAATATCATGAAGGTACAGACATGCCAAACTGGTACAAGCTAGAATAATTATATGAGTTTCATAGAGTTAAAGGCCATAATTTGAAACTTTATGTGCAAATAAAACATGTCATCCAAAATATGTTAGAGAATGGTGAGATCACATTGGATAATGGAGCTTCCACATCTAATTAAAATCTTGGCATCTATTAGAACACATTTATTTAACATAATAATCAACCCATGTAACAACAACAACATCAACAACAAAGGTTGAGTCAGTAAAATCAAAAACATAACCAACATAACCAAAATAATGGATAGAACCAAGGCCAAGATAGTGGTCAAAACCAACAAACCTACCATGTTGTTGTACGTGACTATAACTCAATTGTAGGTCATATCTCAGGAGGTAGTGTTAATGCCATTTCTATCAATCTTAGACCAAGTTTCAACCAAATAAGACCATTTATAGTCATACCAAACCAATCTAATCATTCTAGTAACCCTTCTTTGACCTGAGACCACACACAAGTGAACCAAAAAGTAGGGATTCCCACATTAGGACATTATAATGATAACTCATCATTCACTCGTGACCACACTCAAGTGCATCGATGACCGAGACTTATCTTATTTGGCCCCCCTCCACTATCATCGATTAGAAACAATAATCATTTATCTATTCCTAATTATACAATCATAAATGACACTATCTCAGCTGTAGGTCATATCTCAAGAGGTAGCATTAATAACATTTCCATCAATCTTAGACCAAGTTTCAACTAAATAAGACCATTGCTAGTCATAACAAACCAATCTAATCATTTTGGTAACCCTTCTTTGACCTAAGACTGCACACAAGTGAACCAACAAGTAGGGATTCCCACATTAGGACCTTATAATGATAACTCATCATTCACTCATGACCACACTCAAGTGCATCAGTGATCAAGACTTATCTTATCTAACCCCCCTCCACCATCATCAATTAGAAATAATAGTCCTATATCTAATCCTAATTATGCAATCACAAATGGCTCTTTAGGGCTGAATTTAGATCCATAGTGAACTTCATCATTATTAGTTTCTTGCATGATTTACTCAAAATCTTGATGCTATTTAATACTAAATTTAGACCCGTAGATAAGTTTATCATTAGTGGTCTCTTGGTCTATACATGAAGAAGGATGAACACCCCCATCTAGTGGTGCTTGAAACATGTTTTCACAACTAGACTAGCCTTTATCTTTACTATTTCCTTGGTCAAAAAGTGCCTCAAATATGTTCTCACTTTGAGACCTCAATGTTTTATTTATTTTCTTTTAGCTAAGGGTGTTCAACCGTTCTCCAAAATAGGCTTCAGGATCCAATTTAATTGAGAATCCTGATTTATGATCTCCCAACGGAACATTATCTCTAAGGCCTAGAATATCACAGAATGCTTCATTATTTTAAAACTCATCAACTAGTATGTGTGTCTCTTATTGTTCCCAATCTATTAGTTGGGGATAATATAATGGTATGGGATTGTTATGAGTGATTGGGTGAAGGGTACAAATGGTGTGATTATCAAATAGGTTAGTCTGGGCTAAGTCATTGAATAAGCTATGATTAGACTTTGCTTCATTATCAACATCCTCATCACTAGTTAATGGTGATGGAACATGAGTAAGGTATATGGGGTCACCCCAGTTTAAATCCAAGTCCATAAGGAACTCTACTTCATTTTTTACCTTTGGTAGAATCTATACTAGCATTAAGGGAAGTTCATGAAGGAGTATGTGGAGCCCACACTAGTAAGGTAGTCTTATCTAAAAAGATCTTACATATTGGTTACTATTGGCTGACAATGGATGTAGATGTATTGCATATGTCAAGAAATGTGACAAGTGTCAATGGCATGCTAAATTGATTCATATACCCACCAAGACCTTAAAACCAATGTTGACACCATGGCCATTTTCTACATGGGGCCTTGACCTCATTGGGAAGATAAACCCCACCTCATCAGATGGCCATAAACACATTCTCACCCCCACTAAATATTTCACTAAGTGGGTCAAAGCTATACTTGCTCACTTACATGATTGGAAAGCAAATTTCTAAATTCATCTTTAACCATCTCATCTACCACTAAATTATCCTTTCTGACATTATATATAATAATGGGGGATTATTTAAGAATAAGGATGTTTACAAGTTATGTATCAAATACAAGATCACACAACACTTTTCAATAGTGTTTTCCCATCAAGGTAATGGTTAGGCTAAAGCATCAAATAAAACCATTGTCAACATACTCCAAAATATTTTCAATGATGATGGTCAAGATTGACACCTTTAGATATTTTGTGCCTTTTGGGTATACTATACCAATCATCACACACCCATTGGAGCCACTCCATACTCACTTGTTTATGGCATTAAAGCCATACTTCTCATTGAGGTTGAGTTTCTTTCATTACACATATCTTTAAAGCATGTTCTTGATGATAATGACTATCAAGTAGCTCACCTACAAGAGTTATATTTACTTGATGAGAAGCATATAGATGATGTTAACAATCTCTAGGCCTATCAAAATCAACTTTGAGGTCAATACAATAAGTGTGTAAAACATAGAACACTTGAACTTAGTGATCTTATCCTAAAAGAGAACTAAAAGAATACCATGGCTGAAAAGAAACATAAAAGAAAGTTCAAACCCAACTAGGTGGGTCCTTTCATCATCATTGTAGAGGATGGAATTAGAGAATACAGGCTTGCCACACCAGATAGCAATGAACTTGATGAGCCGATGAACATTATTCACCTCAAGTGGTACTATACTTGAGTAACTTGATGTATTGTCTACAAGGACCATTTCAAGTTATACCATATTATCAATATTATTCTTTGTACCATTATCAAACTATTTATTCTACCTACCTCTCATTTTGACAGTCTAACTAGACCATCCAACCATTCCATTCCTACTTGACCAAACATGTTTTTAATCCTACCAACCTAGCCCTTTTGACCTTGGTTCATCCATTGGTTTAACATTTTTAGCATACAGAATCAGACTCATTTCAATAGTTTTTTCAAGAAGCACTTTAGATAAAGGAAATATTTTGGAGTAGTATTATAGAAATATTGGTAGTTACATCATTTATTATTCCCTTCTTATTGAGTTTTTTTTATGTGAGCCTAATTATATCGCCTGCTGGGGTAAATCTATGTTCACTGGTCTTGATACTAATTATATCTCTTACTGGGGAAAATTGGTATCATTGATCTATCAGTTGTATCCTAGTTATAACTACCTATGGGCTAACTAGGGACAACATTTGTTTATTGTGCATTGACATATCACCTAGCCACTCCTATGTCATATTATGCCATAATACCAACTATGCCTATTTTGTTTGAATTAGTTGCTACACTAGTCAGGTTCCTCTATTGTGAGGTGCACTACTATGAGATAAAGCCATTTTGGGACTATGTGGGTCATGTTTAATTCATTTTTAGGCTAGTTCAGTTCCCCTTTAGCCACACTCTCACCTTTTTGTGAGCATCACTTCAAGTAGCCATGTTCTTATCATTTTGCAAGTATCATTTCAAGTTCTCATACTCTCACCATTTTATGAGCATCATTTTAGGTTATAAATCTCTCACCATTTTATGATATTGGACTATTTTAGTGTCTTTTCATTCTCTATTTATTTGAGATGCTTTGAAAATTCCAAAAACATTTTAAATTGTTTAGAAAAAACCAAAAACATTGACCACTTCTTTGCCTTAAAGATTCTGGGAACCCTCACTAAGTCACAAGAAAATCACTTGTTCCTTAGTTTCTCCGTACTTTTTGGCCTTTTTTCCTATGCTATCACCATTTGTGAATTCATCCCTACTCTTATATTACATCCATCATGTCTTCTATCAATCATCATTTTCTTCTTATTTCCTGGGAGAACTACATTTGGCCTAAAATTTTGTTGGATTGTCATATCCATAGAACTATGTAGGAAACATACATTTGCCTAGTGCATATGGAGATCGTCTGACCACCCCTTTCCTTTTCTTCTATTCTCCCATCTTGTTAATTTGTTTAGTTGTCACCTAGTTTCTAGGGGCAATGTTTGTTGTGTTGTTTATACTATCATAGGGACTAAAACTTATTTATTTTCTTACAACAATGTGGTCATGATTCAATATATGCATGTTCATTGGGTGATTCCTTGCACATTATTATTAAATCTATCCATATTCAAATGTTTACATTTTCATTATTATTTTTATCATTGGTGCAATTATTTTCCATTGAGTATTGGATATCGGGAGTCAGTCCTTATGCATATTTTGGCCAAGCCCCCATAGTTTTCTATCATGAGGCATACCATAAAATGCTATATAAAAAATCATCTTTGAGAGGTCTAAAACATCAATGTAGCATCAACATCTCCTCGATACTAACATTAGAAACAATCCTAATCCAATACCCAATCATATCCCAAATAGAGTAATTAAGTAATGAAAGAATTTCAACCTTTGTTAGTTCATATGAGCATCTCCCTAATATAAAGTTGTCCTAATTCATCTTTATCCTATGTATTGACTTAACAATCATCAACCATCAATCATGTTTTCATAATCAAGGTATACTGCATCAGCACTATACACCATCCCACATGCATTCTCAAGGATTATATCACCTGCTGGGAAAAATCATTATGTTATCACCACTTTTCATTTCTTTTTTATCTATCCTAATTGGGGTAGCTTCATGTTCTCAATGATTATATCACTTGATGGGGAAAATCATTGTGTTATCATACCACATTGCCGTAATCAGGGTACACTACTTATAACAATGTTTGGGCAAACCATTGTATACCATCCCACTTGCATTTCTTAGTGATTTTTCACAACTTTGGGTAAATCATTGTGTTGTCACCCCATCATATTCATTTATTTGGTACCTTAATTTTCTCTTCTTTATTTTGAGGGATCATTTGTTGACCCACTTTCTAACCACTCCATCGAGGGGGTAGCTAAAGTTTAATCATTACCATTATAGTCCTAAGCATAAAGAACCATTTTATTCTTTGAAAAGATGTTAATATGATTATAGCTTGCAACATCTTCCCAAATAAGGGCAAACTGTAGACACCTAAATTTGGCCACCAATGGCTTCATATCCAACTTTAGACCAATTCTTTCTAATCATTGAATATCTAGCCCAAAAATTTCTATTAGTATCTAATTTGACTTCATAACCTTGCATTAAATCAATTTGGCCTATTAAATTAATTAAACAAGGTAAATGCACATATTTAATTAATCGAAATCAAATAAATGACCAAATGCTAATTTTTTTAAATTAACTTGCACATCCTAATCAAAATCAATTAGCAAGTTAAATCAATTTCAAATCTTAATTGAGTTCACCCATGAGCTAATAAATCAATTAAATCAATTACTAAGAAGGAAATTCAAGAGCATCTTACCTTTGTGAGTTGTCTCAAATGGAAAATATCTAAAATAATATTCTAATAATATGCCAAACTCGACCAAAGTTAGTAAAATCAACCATGGTTGTGAGTTGTTCCTTTTGAAAAATATCTAAAAGAATATCCTAAGCATATACCAAACTGAACCAAACTTAATAAACTCAACCATGGTCATATTTAATCCATTCCAAAGGATTTGAAAGCCTATAAAAGTGAGCCTATAGATATTCATTTTAGTGTCTCAATCAAGTTAGAGTTATAATGAGGAATATATTCATGAAGCAAAAAGCCTAGTGTTATAACATTGAAATTGAGCCAAGCCATCAATCAAGCCAAGCATTCAACAATGGTGCATAGAGGAGATGATGTTAGGCATATGTCATTGATGAAGATTTCTTATGCATAATCCAAGCAAGCTAAATGAAGGAATCATTTGGATCTCTTAAGGAAGGTAAATATTGTTGTTCTTTGCATTTTAGTTGGGTTTTCAATTGTTGTTTGTTCATTAAGCTCCCCCTAAGATCTAGGCCTAGAGATGTTATGATAGTGTGTTTATTTAATTTTGAGAATAACATAGTACTAACCATCCTCTCTTGACTCAAATTATTAGATCATAGATGCTAGTGATGATAGGAATACTAGATGAGTAAGAGGAGATGTAAGCCCTAGCCCTGTGGGCGATAGGCTCAAAGAAGATTTACCTAGGATTGAGGGTGAGTTTGTTTGATGTATATATTTCATATATTTTGGATATTTAGAAGATAGTGATAGGAATTGTGATAACATAAGTGATATGTCATAAGTTAAAGGACAAGGTACCAGTGTATGTGATAGCCTTGTACCAAACAATATTAGAGCATGGGGAACTCCATGACTTGGGTTCTATCATCTGGGTTTAGCTCATGTATGATAAATATGGGATATTGTTCATAGGGTAGAAGACCATAGGGATATTGGTATTATTGATTGCTTGGATATATGATAGGTTAACAATGTACTCACCAGTTAGGTTGCCCCATATGGTCTATGATCATTTGCCATGAGTGATGAGATAGAGATACGATCAGGTGACATGGGCCATGCCCCATGTTCTAGTGATAAATATGGCCACATGAGGAGAGATCATGTGGCATCCTTATGTATACATTATGATAATTTAGCCAAGTTGGAGGATGGTGGTGCCAGAGTTAACATGAGAGTAGATCAAATAACATTACACTTGGTGGGTAGAGCCACATCTAGTGACATGCTTGTCATGATAGTTCAGACTCCCTCACTTAGTGGCTCCTATAGTGGTACCAAAATTTTGGGATAGGCATGTGAGAGAGCTAAGGGGAAGAAGAGGAGGAAAACCACTAGTCATAAGACTAGAGATCATATTATGATGTGAGAGATCATTGACAAGTCAATCATGTTGGCCAATAATTATAGAGGATATGGATGTGGATGCATGAGTATCATAAGTACCATAGCTAACACCACATTAAAAAGAGAAATGGCCACATTAGTCATACTACCAATAGAGATGACAATGATGAGAGAGAGCATAAAGGGTGGTCATCTAGGATGACTCATCATTCAACCTAGGGCAAAGCTAGTCTATAGAGGCACCACTAAGGTAAAGCTTGAAATGGACATGTGTGGTGACCTAAAGGTTTGATTTGATTGGGAGGCATCCCATAGATGAGGTACTCAAAGGATGATCTAATGGAGAGACTATGCTTGGTAGTCAATCAGATGGGGAGATGTTGATTGGTGACACTAAGATAAGTAATAAATGATTGAAATTATGTTTAAGCTTTGAAAAAATGAATATTAGTTGTATAAGATTTGATTGATAGATTATAGATATATCTATCATCTAAAATCTATCTGGTTTGCATTTTCCAGATCCTATAGATGAGGAGGCTAGATGGGGATCCATGGTTATGGGAGTGAACCATGATTTATGGATGAGGTGTTGACACCATATGACCCCACTACACTAGATGATCTTGATGTAGCATATTCCCTAGCTCAAGAAAGATCATTTAGACTAGTAGGGGAGGGTGTGAGGTAGTTACAAGCATATAGAGATGGGTTGTAGCCATCAAAATGGGTGGGTGTAGGAGAAACACAAGCATGGTAGGCCTTGGCTCAAGAGAGAGACATGCATATAACTATCCTTACCTAGTTGGGATAGGTATAGGCTCAGGTGGCCAATTTATAGGGGTTGGTAGTAGGTATGAGATCTCATACATCTTATTTATAGTGTACTATTTAGAGAGGATAGATAGAGGCATTTATTGGTAGCATGGTTAGGCCATGAGACATGCATGATAGGTCTGTGCCATAGAATTAGAGAAATGTTTTTTTGTACTTTGTATAAAAAACACATGATATATATATATATATATATATATATATATATATATATATATATATATATATATATTATTTTGATAGTTGAATGTTGATCTTATGTGTTTGTATGTTGGTTTTGGTTATTGAATCAGAGATATATTTCTTTCTAGCACATGTATTTTATTTTTTCTTTTATATGTTATATGAAATATATGTGGGTGTTTTATTTTCTAGCATTTTGTAGGACACATGCATGGTTAAAAAGAAATAGGCAAAAAAGGTTTGGAAAAGTATAATTAATAAAATGTACTACACACTATTTCATGATGGGAAATGCATAATAAAAATAAATGAATAAGTATAATAAACCAAAAAGGTGGTAAACAAAAGGGAAAAAAAATTTAAACCATGAATAAGATGAACACTATATTAAAACAAGTAAAATCATAGTAAACACATTGTGAAGTATGACAATACTGTAATAACATGGAAAGCACGTGAAAGACAAATGGTATAATGATAAATCAATTAAGTCAATCAATCATAATAAATCATGTTGGGAAGTATAAAAAATAAACAAAATTGGCAAAATGTTCTTAAATTAATCACACTAATTCAAGTTGGGAAGTATGAAAAACTTTAAGAAAAATGGTTGTATTCTTACATGCAATTAGAAAATAAGAAGATAAAGGTGAAATTATAAAAGTAAGCATAAAAAATACTAATGTCAATGATGTGTAACTTATAATCAATCACATCTTATCTCATTTTTTACCCATGTAATTTCATTATAACTTGGGTAATGGAAATTTTTTGTGAGGAAGGTCAGGTCCTATCCATGGTCTTACACTGTAACTCACAAATGGAATGGCAATGAGGTGGAAATATGGTAAAAAAGGGATGTTTGGAATGATAATGTGAAAATATTGTAATTTTTGAGGAAGGCCTAATCCTTTTCAAGGTCTTAAACTACAACTCACAAATGGAATTTCTAGGGGGAGTGATTAGTGAACAAAATAATATTTCTCAAGGGGAATTATTAGGGTTGTAGGGAGTGAAAATGGAATGTAAGAAGAATAATGTAGGAATCTTATGAGGAGACATTAGGAGGAATGAGGCACACTAAGGACATGAAAAGACACTAAGTGACTAGTGACCATCAATATACAGAGGATACTTACTATAGGCATAAATCTATGTAAGCAAGTAAGTGTGGTATTGAGACCAAATCATGTTGGCATTTTTAAAAAAGAAAAGTAAAATGGACATAACTTCCCACAACATGTTCCCCATTCCTCAAGACCCCTTACAAATCCATCGGTCTGTTATGAAGATTGGGTACTTTTGTGATAAAGTAAGTAGCACTAAGAGTTTGTTGAATTCTCCTATTATAATCTACTAGCCTATTACACCCCAATGAATTTCATCTCTAATGTGAGGCCAAATGTGGATTTCGAGATTTTATTGGAGATAAGAGATGTGCTTGGAATCACATATTTTAGTGTGATTTGACTTTTGAAAATTTTAAACATTGCCTTTTAAATCATTGTCTTTTGTTAAATGATTTGACTTTTGAATATTTTATGGATTTTAAGATTCCTCCTCCATATGTATTTGGAATGACCATACATGAGAGATAAAGTGATACACATGAATGAAATTTAAGATTTGGTTAAAGGAAGTGATGTATCCTAAAGATATCACTGACTAAAACACCTAGGCTTAAATATGAACTAACATGTTATCTCAAGTCTCAACCATATGTATGCTTAGTTTGTGAAAGGAAATAAAAGGGAATAATAGGAGATCCAAAGTGGACTGGTAAAGGGAGGTTTTAGTGAGATTAATTGTTTTCTAACTGATCACTTGGTAAAGAAGGGATGACTAAAGGGAGCAATGCTTGTATAAACAAGTCACAATAATAATTATCTGTGTATATAGAGATAAGATAGAAAATAATCATGCAAAAGAATAAGATAACCATAAGAAATGAACTTAAGAAGAAAAATTATAAAATTATGAAAAATAATCCATAAGATTATATAAGAAGGAAAATGACATGATAATCAAAAGAAAGTGTGAAACAAGAGTCATTATGTAAGATAGATAAGACACAATGTCAAATGATAAAAATAGATAAATGTAAAATTGGAACACACATCCAGCCCAAATGGAGATAAAAATGAAAGAAAACCATGCTTATGTTCATATGTACTATTATATTTTTCCACACATATTATCCATAACATATGATAAATATCTATGAAGATGAATGTGAACTGCAGCCAAAGTCTCATCAATCTTCAAGGAGAGTTAAGAGAATAGTTCACATCAAATGTCCTTGCATAAAATTTAGGAATGCTTGAAGGATCATGATGATGAGAGATATCATGTAGGGGATGCTCACGATAAGGTATAAGAGTGGACTCTATGAGAGATGAAGGATTAATTGATGGGGAATGTGCCACTAGAGAGGGATTCATTGGTGAGGGAAGGTCCATAGGTGAGGTAATCATGGGTGGAGGGTTGGTAGTTGGATAAGGGACCACAAGTGGTGTAGCCATGGGGGAAGAAAGGGGAGCTTTCTTGCAAGAGTGACATATGTGAGGAAGGGTAGTAGGTAGAAGAATAGTCAAGAGGTGATCTTTGAGAGCTATTAAAGGATGTGAAAATGATCAATATGATGGGTACCACATTGGTGCCAAAGATAATATACTTCTCCATATTTTGGAATATATTCAATTAATACTTTTAGAAGAGGTATAGACTTATTTGTGGCCTGAAGAGTGGTAGGATGCAAAGTGTCAATATATTATCATAACTTATGATAAAGCATGGTTGAATGATTATCTATGCTATGGAAGTAAAAAATACACTTATGAGTAGCCTTGGTAGGTGTACTCAGAGGAGGAGTGGAATAGAAGTTGGGGAAGATTGGTATGAGGAATAGTCTCCAATTTAATGACCATCAACTCTATTAATGTCACCATATGGTTGATCAGTCCATTTGGTGGGCAAAGGAGAAGATTATGGTAAAGGAAACAAACCGCCACCAAGGGAAGGTAGGGTTGGTGGAGATATTAGGCAAAGATTGACTGAAAGAGTAATAGGATTGAAAATAGGAAGAGACATGACTATAGAGGGAGTATGAATAACATATAAACTGGGCTCTACTATAGGAGGGGTGGGATACATGGAATGTTAAATTATAGTCACAAGCATCTTAGGGATAAGTAGGCTAGAAGGGTCCTAATATCTAGAAAAGTGATAGGGACCAATCATTGCATGATCCATAAGTATAATACTATGAGGTTCTTAAAAAATTAGAGGTGTGTACACCATATCTACCTTATGATCAAGAGGAAAAATGCTAAAATTATGAATGATACAAGATGGAATTCTAGAAGAAACATTGAAAGACTGAAGGAAAGAAGAATGATAACAAATAATTTCAACATCTCGAGCATGAACAATACATCCTGAGAATAGATTATCTAAGGTATATCCATCATCATAATCAATTGTATGAAGATTAATGACATAGGTAGGGATGGAATTGTCATCTAATATGGTATGATGAATGGAATTTTGAGTCTTAGTTAAGATAATGGGTATATCGTCGCTAGGTGTTTAATGGGAATGAGGCCACAAAGAAGGAGGAAGCTAAGAAATGAGATGAGGTGGGATATATTAAGTTTTGATTTTGGTATTGATCTCATCAAGTTCATCATCATTAGATTATAAGAGGTTAAGAGGTATATTCCTAATGAGTTTGGGGTGACCACTGTAACCTTGGGTGGAATTTATAGGAAAGTTAAATAATTGAAATTCATGAAATGGAATGCTTGGAAAAGGTTTGAGGGTAGGAATATTGAAAACACCATGGTCTTAGAATTATTCAAAATTATAAGGATTAGTGTCACCTTGAATCCTATAGATGTTTCCATTATGAGCAAATTTGACACACTGGAAAGCAGAAGAGGCAACCACTCTCATGTGATGAGTCCATGACCTACCAAGCAAATATTATAGGATAGAGGAAAGTTGAAGATCATCACCTTCATACAAATGGTGATAGGTGGGATGGTAATGGGGATCCACCCACAACTTAAAGGAGGCATTTGCCTTTATTCATATCCTTAACATGTACTGCATGTGGATTTGAGATTACATTCAAAATATTCAAGGGTTTGGATAAAGTTGAGAGAGGCAACAGAAGTGATGGAATCCTCATTAATCAAGGCATGCTTGACTTGGATATCACAAATTTGGACATTGATAAATAGAGGAGGATCATCTACATAAAGTAGAATCTCATCATGGATCATATAATCAATGGGGAATTTGAAGGAAAGAGAAGTGTCCATTGTTTCATCAATATGTATGGACATCTCTTTGAACTATTGAAAAATTATATCTTTTGATCCAGATATGGTGGCTTCATGTCCTGTTAGGGGAGGATGAGGGATGTTAATTTCAAATTAGAGTTTCATAATATGGTTACGATGATGTGGAGAGGTCTACATAAGTTTGATAAATGGGATTTGAGATGGGAGATTAGTGAGTTCCATGATATGATCCCTTTCATCATAACCCATAAGAGGACTATTAGAAAGAGGTGCATAGTGTTAAATGAGGTCCTCATAAGGAGGATATAAAGTACATATGAATTAATATTGATAAAATGAATCATTTTTAGTTGAAGGACAAATTTGTTGATTATCCTAAGAAGATGAGGTAGTTGATCCAAGTTGGGTTTGAGAGAGATTAGAATAAGTGCTAGTAGAAGTTTGAGTATCATTAATGATAGGTAGAGAATGTAGAGAGATGGTATAAATGGTATGAGAAGTTTTATCCAAGGGAGGTGTTGGAATTGGTTCATCAAACGAGATAAGTTATTCTTACCGTAACTTGGTTAAGTGAGTTGGAGAAGAGTCTTAGATAACATGGAATGTGCGAGATAATTGAGGTGTGTGGATAGGATGAGGATACATGAAATCAACCACCCTTCACATTTTAGTCATATTGACCATATTATCTTCAGAAGTTGGGTCAAGAAAACTATCAACATGATTGGTATAAGGGGTAGGCTTGTCTTGGTTATCTTGGTGATTTTAAAGAGTGCCTTTATAGATGGCCAAATGAGCATTACCCTAGTTCAAAGCTTGAGATTTATTGTGTTATTTGTGGGATTTAAAGGTAATATCATATTCTTGTTTATGTTTACCAATGATAGAATCATGGTCAAAATTGGGACCAAGAAGAAAATCCATAGAAAAATTATGAATTTGCCTACAAGTCTCATGAAAATGACCCCAACTATCACAAAACCAACAAAATTTATTGGGATTCTACTAAACTTTCATTGGACGAGTGGGGTCAAGGTATTGTGGAAGAGGCCTTGGTAGAAATTTTTTGTAATTATGCAAAGGATAGAGGTTCATGAACATTGATGTTATTATTTGAAGATAAATGAGGATTAGTGTAGTTGTTGGGAGGGGAAGCTTATTCTGAAGGTATGTTGGGAACAAAAACTTGAATAATATGAATGGTGTCATAAGATTTAGTGACACCATCATTTGTAGCATGATGATTCTTATAATTAAGTAATTTGTGATTACCCATAGGAGGTTGGGATGGATCTAATTGATGCATGAGGAAATGTTGATGCTTGGCTTGGTTAATGGACTCTTCCAAAGTATGTAGAGAGAGAGAGTTTAGACCTGATATTACAACTTGGGAAAAAGAGTGTTGGTAAAAAAATGAAGAGGTTATCATCTACCATATTATGTTTCCATTTATTAAATAAGGTCTTCCATAATTTGACAAAAGTTTGTGTGGTTTTAGTTTCAAGTTGATTACAATTGATAAATTGGGCCAAGGTATTATTAGGTAGATCACTATTTTGGAATTCTTACACTAGAGCATTAACTAAATCTTCCAAACTAGTGATGGAATGAGATTTGAGTTGGTTGTACTAGTCTAAAGCATCACCCATGATAGTCTTGGATAATATCTTGGGAGTGGATAAATTATTTATCTTGACATAATATCTATATATATTTCCAAATGTTTTTAAGTGAAGAGTAGGATTGGTTGATCCATTGTAAGAAATAGTTGGGGTTATACCTCCTATATTGATATTAGAAATTTGATATGTAAGAGGCTCATTTTGAATATGCTTGATCATTTTATTAACCAAATGAGGTTTAGGGATAAGATTACCATGGGAGTCTTGAAGAGGAGGTGGGGAAAATTTTTGATTATGCATGTCCCATGAAACCTGTTGAGGGTGGGTTTAAAGATGGATAAGATGATTTTGCATTTGAATCATTTTATTTGCATTGCTAAATTGGAAAGAATTCATTTGTTTAAGAGTTTGGAGTTAAATTTGATGTTTTTGAGTTGTATTGTTGTCATTTTTTGGATCATTGGAATTGGTAGTAGTGGCTTGGGTACCACTATTGGTAGCTTGCGAAGAATTGTTGGTAAGTGAGGCATTAGTGGCATAATTTGCTTGTGTGGAAAAATATGGACTAGTAGAGGGATGAGAGGAAGTAACACTAGAAGAATGGTTACCATGGGTAGTAAATGATGTATTAGTTGATAAAAAAGGGGTTTTGGAAGAGGCTCACTAGATGTATAACCTACCATGTTAGTAGAGAGACTAGGCATTTAGGTAAAAGAAATCAAAGAGGAAGATGTCATGGTATGGGAAGGGGTCAAAATAGAGTGAAAAGGTTGAGAAGAAAAGAATATAGTATCCCCAAATTCATGTGAGAATTTGGGTGAAGGTGAATGAAGCTCCTTGACTTGACCACTAATCATGAGCTGGTATATGGTAGAAGGATCTTTTCCTTGGTGTTGAAGAAACTCATTGATGAAGAAGAGCATTTCTAGTGTATACTCTAATTTAGGTTGATCTTCAAGTGAGAAGAGAGGATTACAAATTGAAGAGGAATTATGAGGGGCCCCATAGTTTTTAGTGTGATTGGCTACATTCATATTGCTTTCATCTAGGGTAGGAGCCACAAGCTATGTATGGGAGAACCTATTAGGGTTAGTAAAGCCCATCATATCTATTCAATTCAACTCAATGTTGTATTCAAACAAAAAGTTCATGATGAAGAAGAGGGATTAGGTAAGGCAAAATTGATGAAAAAATAAGGAAAATAGGAAAGGATAGACAAGATTACAAAGTTGATTGGGTTGACTTAGTACTGAAAATAGGGTCTAAAAATTAATTTAATAAGGATACAGAGTCAACAAAGTTGACCTAGTATTGTAACCTGAGATAGAGAATATCCAGATAAGGATATAGATTTAACAGGGCCAACTTAGTACTATATCCTAAGAGGTAGAAGATGAATACTGGGTCAACCAGGTTGACTTAGTATTATAAGTAGGGAAAATAGATAGTCTATAAGAGATTGTACATAATAGAATAATAGTGTATTAAAAATACATTAATTTTTGAAATGTACTTTGAAATAAATAAATGAAAGTAAACACACAATCAATTGGGCCAATGAGAATTATCCAATTGAAAAAAAAACACCAAACCTTATGCCAATGCTAGCCAATGCAAGTTTTTGAAATACAACATATAATGAACAAAGAGCAAGCAATCAATTAAAAAGCAAATGATAACTAAGTGGTCATCTTTAAGTTTTTTAGATTATTATAAAGTGTTGTTTTAAGTGTGATAAGGAATTTGGCTGAAATTAGGGAACTAGAAAGTAATCTAAGGATGGTTTCAAGATGTTTAGACTGAAAGGGATATGTATTGGCAATTATACTGGCTTGGTATTGGGGCCAACCCCCTCACTTCACAATCCCATAGTGATAAGGGTGTCAGGTGATTTTATAATATATGCCATTAACCACATGTTTATACTTAGCCAGAAAACCAAGTTAGCTTCCAACTTGGTGATGAAATCCAAGTAGGTAGGCCTTGGGAAGACAATTGTTAAATGCATTTTAAATGTTTAAGTAATTTGATAGTGTGTGCAAAAAGATCAAAATAGTGAAAATAAATGGTACTTGAAAAAATACCTAATTAGTCTATGTGAGATACTCTAAGCATGAAAGTAATTGAAAGTGAAAATGTAAATTAATTACTAGCATATAGTTGTTAATTCTAAATTTAAAAATGATACAGAGTCAGTTTAGATGACACTATATGAAAACATTACATAATAAATTCATAGGGTTGATAATATATTGAAGAATCAAGAGTCCTTAAGAACTAAGTCGATAGGGTCAACTTAGTCTTTTAGACATCAAACAAACTATAGAACTAAGTTGATAAGATCGACTTAGTTTATTATAGGGTTGCAGTTTTGAAGACTATTAACTTGTACAAAATAGAACTTAAATGAAGAAATGAATTGAAAGAGAGAGAAAGAAAGGAACCTTGGTGGGTTAGAATATGCTAAGAATTTGAAAAATTCTATAAAAGTTCTTAAAATGCTAATTGCAAGTTCTGCCAACTAAGTTAACTAGGTCGACCTAGTTTTGAAAACCCTATGTGTTGAAGCCTATTAGGATGACTAAGTTGATTGTGTTGACTTAGTTTATTATCTGGATGCTGACTGTAATACTAAATCAACCTATATTATTTAATTTATTATTCAGGATGTTGTTTAGAATACTAAGTTGACTTATTTGACTTAGTTTGTTATCTAGAACTAAAAAAGAATAGTATGTCAACCTGTTCAATCAAGTAAACTGTATTTAAGTATGACATTACTTATAAATAATGAAGTTGTTTTGATATGACTATGTGCTAAACCTATGTATATAAGTTAGATCTATACTAGCCTGGTCGACCTAGTATCACAAATAGAGAAAATAATTAAATTATATAAATGAAAAATGTGAGAGAAAATCTATAAGGCTTAGATTCCTGTCAAGTTCACCAAAATGTATACAAAGGGAAATGTAACATCTCTATAAATCAATCCTAACTCAGAGAAGATAGATCCTACTTATACTTCTAATCAGGGTTATATTAGATAATCGAGGTCATTATTAATATGGATCCACTAGACCTAGCCAAGGGATATCTCATCATAAATAATGTCACTAGGGAGGGTTCCAAAACCTCCAGTCAAGAAAAACTATACAATGACCTTAACTAGGTCCTATATTTTCATATTCACTAAACTAATAAAAAGTACAATAAAACTATAAGCTAATGATCATGAAATATTTTGGCACAAAGTGGTGGTAATAAACATAAAAGTAAACATATATAGAAGGCATATACTCACGTCAATGTATACAATATCTTAATACATGAGAGAGAAGTACAAATGCATATCTATATACTCTTAAAAAGGAGGAAAAAAGTTGGGAATATTTACCTTTGAAGATGAACCCTCCACACATCAATCTCTCCCTTGGTCAAGGTGCTTAGAAAGAGGTTATTTTGGTATGTAAGGATGACAAGGATAAATCAGCTCTAGGCACACAACGTATCAATGCATCTAAAAGACTTCTCCACAAAATAAGATCTATATCTCCAAAGAAAGTATGAAACCCTAATATTTCTCCTCAAGTAGAATGGTCAATAAGAAAATGTGTAATAAATATCTTCTCTTCCTCTCTTATTATAAATGATGGAAATGAATGTGTTTATATAGGTGGATCTAACCATAATCCCTTCTAAAATTTTAGGCTAACAAATTTGACCCGATCGACCTAGTATTGTAATTCATAATAAACTCACTAGATAATGAACTAAGTCAGCTATGGCTCACTTAGTTATTAGTAGGCCGATGCAAATAATAATAAAGGGTTTTCTCTATCGACATAGTCTTATAAACTAAAAAAAATGGTTTAAGTTAGGGAAAGGGCTAATGAAGGTGGCAAATGATTGGAGGAGGGTGAAAATAGGATGAAAAAATTAGGGGAATGATTTTTAGGAGAAAAGTGTCTAGATAGAAAGTGAAAAAATATAAAATAATACTATGAAGCACAAATGGCTTCCCACACCTTTCCAGATACACCCCTTAAGGTGTGCACTTAGAGAGATTTGAGACTCGACAGGTTCCTACAAGATATAAAGTGTCAGTGATAGATAAAAGTTTGAAAATATTATGTGTATATATGTAATATACTCAAGGAAAAACATTTAAATAAATATAATAATGTCTATGGTGTTAGAGAATAGTCATAGGGTGGATAGAGTCAGAAGAAGCTTGCAGACCAATGCCTAAAGGTGGAAAATCATGCAAGAGGAATAGTTTCTACTCACTTGTATTACCAATAAGATCCATATTCAGTTGAAATGTGTATGAAAATTTCATTTCAACTTATCCATAATGAAAATGAACTTACATAGGTGTTTGAAGGTCAATGATTTCATAAAAGAAGTTAGGAACTCAATCAAGCTCTTCACAAGCCTAAAAAGGTCAAAAGCATTTTCTTATTTCATGAACTATGAAAGATTTGGGACAAATGATATTATGAATATGAGGAAACCATCATGGGATTAATATCCATGAAAATATTTTTGGATTTGAGGGGTTGAATTATATGAAAAATATCTAATAAGATAGTCAATCCAAAATAGCTAGTCAACCACATAGGGTTGTGTTTTTCACCATTTTCATGTATTTCAAAGCTAGTTGGAGAATGTTGAGTAATTTTTAGGGTATATAAATGAATTAAAAACCATTTCATGATTTTTTTCACTAGTTTGGCATGTGCGAGCCTCTATGGTATTAATAAGAGCATCTATGATATATGTAGTCATATAAAATGTCAAAATTGGTAGCTTGAGTGTGGCTTATGAGACCCAACCCATATGTCCCTATTAAATTCTCTCATGACCCTTTTAGACACCTTTTTATTATTCCTAATCATTTTTAAACTTCTAAAACCTAATTAAAACTCAACCAAGCTTCATTTCCCATGCTAATTCTATCCTCCCACATCCCGTACTTGTAGGAGAATAACACCCAACTTGGACTATAACACTAGACCCTAGGGTGTTTAATTTTAGTACTCCTATCCAATTGAATTTTTATCTCCAACAGTCATTTCCTTTTGGTTCCTATCCTTCAACTTGTCATCCTATCATGAATACATTTGACCTATGACCAATATATCTCTATAAAATCCCATTCAAAGTTCATTTAGAAGGGGTTGGAAAATATTACAAAGAAAGAAAGAATACAAGCAATAACATTAATACAAATTTCCCTATTCTATGCATATAACCATCCAATATAAATACAAGCATATCCAAATCCTTACACTAGTCCCTAGCCACCTTAAACACACCCAATTTAACATTTTTGCATTCACATAACACTATTGCACAAAGCACATCAAGTGAGAGAAATATATATAGCTTTATCCCTCTTCAGAGTATTGGTATGTAGGCAGTGTGCCCACATAAGGTGTGTAGATACACATTCAGTGAATCTTACACACACTAACCCTTTCTCAAGATTGATCAAATTATAATAAAGTCTAGAGTTTGGAGACTAAATTATCTTTACAAACAGTTTCATAGACCTTCAGTTGTTGAGATTTTATAGGTAGGCTCACACAGGGACAACGAACAAAACCCAAAAAACTTAAGTCTTTGTGATTAGTTTGGATAATAGAGATAAAAAAGGACTATAACATCGAACCCTAGGGTGTCCTATTTTAGTGCTTTTATCTTTTCATAAAATAGAATCCAAATCCTAATTTACTACACTATCCCAGTCCTACACAGTAAATTCTAAACCCTATTTCAATCATTGCATCCTATTTTCAGCTAAGTCTTATTATCTCCATATTTATTGCTATTTATAAAAAGGTTAAAAACACAAATAAATTATACAAATAAATAGTTAAATTATTGCAATATTATTTACTGATTTAGTTAACTCAAACCTTCAACTACACTAGGAATAAGACTCCAATATTCCTAAAATAGTTAAATCATTTGGTGAACCTAACTTATTTTGTTTATGCATAAAAATATTAGAAAGCCTAGGGTAAATTCATTCCTAATTTTTCTAAATTTTTTTAAATTTTTTACCTTCATATTTAAATAATGGATCTCATTTATTTAAAAACATTTCTTACAAATAATAAGGAGACCATACTCAATCCTATCATGTACATGAACAATGAAGTTTACCATATGTTAATACAAAGCTTCAATCTTTCCTTTTCATGCTTACTTTTCATAATATGGGGTGATTTTAAGAAAGTTATTGTTAAATATAATAAGATTCCTCTCCTTTAAAATATTGTTTACTTGTATTTAATACAAGGTTTCATTACTTACTTTTTATCTCTCATATGGATTTTTTTAAAAGTTTATCTTACTACACAAATTAGACATATCATAACACATGTAAAAGTTCTTTATGCATTTGTGCACAATTTCATGTTATATATCCCTTGCTTTCTATCTCTCATATTGAAATTTTTTAAATTTTATCTTGCTACACATATTAGACATATCATATCACATGTAAAAGTTTTTTATGCTTTTGTGCATAATTTCATGCTCTCTATCCCTTGATTGTTTTCCCTCATATGGAATCATCTTTATAAATATATTAATATACATCTTATAACTCTAATTGCATGCATTTCATTTCACATTCATGATTTATACCTAGATGCATATAACTCATTGGCTACTTTTAGGTATTTCCCTATCACTACTAGACAAAAGCAAACACTAGTGGTTATATCTATCTATCTTCCCTTCAAACTTGGTACATATAGATCTTATCCCATACCTACTACTAGCACTATACATATAGTAGAACATGCGGTACATGCTATCACCCAAGTTTATGAAGATAGGCAGGTTGATTACACCCATGACTATAACTTTATCACTCATGTTATCACCCCTTATGATACAGTTTCAATTCTTGAGCTCCTTCAATGATCAGATGTTTACAAAGATGTATTGTATGTAGCCCTTCGTAATAATAGAATTCCTATTTCTACTAAACCAACTTATGTTTCCTCTATCCTCAACACATTGCAATGGACTAAAGAGAATATCTCCTTTGAGAAAGAGGATTTACCCTTGTGCCACATCATTGAACAACATCTACCTCTGTATAATAAAATAAGAATTAATGATGTGGGGGTAAAAAGAGTGTTAGATGATAATGGTTCAAGACTCAACATTTCAAACATTTCTTTTCTTAAACATATTAATATACAACATCAAGATCTAGACCATTCTGACATGAACATCGAAGGTTTTGACAATATCCCATGGAAAGTCATGGGTCAAATCAAACTCAATCTTACCTTAGGGCCTAAGACACTACCAACTACTTACCAAATCATGACAAATGACCTCAATTATAATTTATTACTTGGTCGGCCTTGGATTCATGATATGCATGCATTCCCTTCCACACTCCATGCTTGTTTAAAATTTAGTCACAAAGGCTACATCTACACATTTCCAATAGATAATGAACCTTGTAAATACTATTAGTTTATTGAATCTTCATAGAAATATATTCCACACTTTAATCTAGATAATATACCTACACAATTCACTACTCATAAGGTACACTCAAACCATGTAACACATCAAAAGATTCTAAGTTCTGTACCAACACTGATATCAAATCACCAGTTGACATCCCCTTTTACACTTAAATGTCTTAATAAGATGGGATATCATGGTGAAGGTCTTGGAAAGCATGAATAAGGAATCAAAAATCCTGTTAAGGCATCAACACACCATGCAAAGCAAGGGTTAGGGTATTAACTTACCCTTTTTCATGATAAACCTTCTCCCCCCACTTCAAAGAATATAAGTTTTATCCACCCATTACACTGGTAGACAACACCATTAATCATATTTCAACATTATCATTTTAATCCTGATATCATTGATGATACAGTTTCACCAGATATGTTCACATTAGATGAATTCTCTAATGATGAATCCCTCTTACAATTTCTTGGAGCATATGAGGACCTCCCATCTTGCTATCATAAAAATATATTTCCTCATCACAAAAATTCCCATACATACTTTAGATAAAATCTAGATTTTCCCTAAGATATACTAGTTGATTTAGATGAAATTATTTCTACAACCCCATACACACTAGATCATTCCACATTACTTAATGAGGAAATAACTAATTTTAATTTTGGAACTCATAAGGATCCCCACATTGTCTTGTTATCCACTACCATACAAAAGGAAGAGGATATATATATTCATCAAACTTTAATAGATTTTCCATAAATCTTTGCTTATTCTTACTCATATATACCAGGAATTGATACATCTATAGTAGTCTAGCAGATTCTAGTATACCTAGATGCTAAACCAATTAAGCAAAAAAATCACAAAATGCATCCTAAGGTGACTCTCTTAGTCAAAGATGAGATCTAATCCATCTTAGATGTTGGATTTATTTGACCAGTATCACATCTTGAATGGATTTATAATATAGTTCCCATGGTAAAACCCAATAGACAAATTTAGTATTGTTTCAATTCTTGAGATTTAAATAAATCATGCCCCAAAGATGATTTCCCCTTGCCTAATATTGACATGATCATAGATTCCATAGCCGAGTATGAAATGTTATCATTTATAGATGGATTTTTTGGATACAACCAAATCAAAATCATTGAAGAAGATCAAGAGAAAACCTCGTTTATAACACCTTGGGGTACATTTTGTTACATTATCATGCCTTTTGGATTGAGAAATGTCAGAGCCACATATCAATGTACTATGATGCATATATTTCATGACTTGATTCACCATACTATCAAGGATTATGTTGATGATATATTAGCTAAATCCAAACAATGACAACATCACATTATTGATTTACAAAAGCTCTTTCAATGACTCCAAAAATACAATATTTGATTAAACCCAAAGAAATGTGTGTTTGGAGTTACAGTAGGCAAAATCTTAGGTTTCATTATTTCTCAACATGGCATAGAAGTTGATCCTAAGAAACTCAAAGCAATTATCGATATGCCACCTCCTTCAAACTTAAAATAACTTCGATCCTTACAAGGCAAGATCCAAGTAATCCACTATTTTGTAGCTTAACTTGTTGATAAAACTCAATCATTCACTCAATTATTAAATAAATATACAAAGTATATTTGGGACCAAGCTTGTCAAGAAAGCTTTGACACATTTAAGGAATATCTTCTTAATCTACCTATTTTAGTGCCACCTATACCTGATAGACCTTTCCTACTATATATATCAAAAATAGATCATGCATTGGGAGAACTATTAGCACAACATGATGATCAACATATCAAGGAAGAAGTATATTACATCAGTTGAACATTAGTTGATTATAAAAGAAATTATTTTGCAATAGAAAAACTATGTCTAACATTAGTTTTTGCCACATAAAAACTTTGACATTACATGATCAATAATGAGACTTGGGTTATCACAAAATTAGACCCCTTACAATTTATAATGGAAAAACACATCTCTCTATTTGCATCATAAAATGGGTTATGTTATTAACAGAGTTTGACTTAAGGATAGTTCTCCAAAAATCAATAAAGGGCCAAATCATTGTAGACCATTTGGCAACCACACCACTCTTGGACACCAATATTATTAGTGACACATTTAGAGATGTTTTTATTACCTATTCTACTCATTCAGACAATTGGCCCATGTTCTTTGATGGTTCTCAATGTGTATCTAGCACAAAGGACAGACATTATCTTTATCAACCCTTCTAGTCACATAGTTCCTATTACACATCGATTAAGTTTTTCCTAAACCAAAAACACCTAAAAAATATGAAATAATTATCTTAGGTCTATTGGTCACCTAGTCCCTCAAAATTATATCTATTCAAGTCTTTAGTTATTCCCAACTTATGGTCAACCAAGTCAATGATGTCTATCAGACAAAATAAAAACATCTTATCCTATACCAGAACATGGTACAATGTTTATCATCATAGGTTGACTACCTTTTTATATAAAGCATACCAAGAAAAGAGAAATGACATGCAAATGCAATGGTAAGCACTACATCCCTTATTTCTATCAACATCAATAATGATCAATCTATTTTCAAAATTAAATGATTATAATTTCCATCAATTTCCAATGCAGATTTGATTGCCCTTTTCATTGTAGCCACTACATGTAGTTCCATAACTCCAAAGTGGTTCTCTGATATTTATAACTTTCTAAACAAATCCATTACACCAAACACTTTTTCTCAAAATGATACATACAAGTTACAAAAATAAGCACTCTATTATGTAATCATTGGCATAGACATTTTTAAGTGATCATTTAACAGATAATTGCTTCGATGCTTGACATCAATAAAATCCAAAATTATTCTTATAGAGATACATGATAGTGAGTTTGGTGGTCACTTAGTGGAAAGGCCATGTCACACAAATTTCTTTAATAAAGGTACTACTGGCCCACCATGGAAGACAAATGTTTATAATACACAAAGCTATGCAATAAATGCCAATGACATAGTAACCTATATCATGTACCATCACAATAATTACAACCTATTATCTCTCCATGGCCATTTATGTTATGGGGATATAACCTTATTGGACAAATTAACCTTGAATCTGCCAATGGGCATAAGTTCATCATCATAGTTATAGAATACTTTACCAAGTGGGTGGAAGCCATTCCACTTCAATCTACAATAGGGGAGGACATTTGTAGCTTCCTCATGACTCACATTATTTCATGCTTCGGCCTACTCGTAACTGTAATTTAAGATACTGGAACATCATTCAAAAATAAAACTATCAAGAAATGTTTCATAAAATATAAGATTAAACACATGCTCTCCACTGCATACTACCCACAAGGAAATAGTCAAGCAGATGATACCAATAAAACCATCAATGACATTTTGAGTAAAATAGTGACCAAATTCAGAGATGATGGGCACAATCAACTAGTCTTTGCATTATGGGCCTATCACACAAGTATTGACACACCCACATGAGCCACTTCTTATTCACTCATTTATGGCACAGAAGCAATTTTTCCATTAGAATTAGAAATCCCATCTCTTTGTGTCTCCCTTAAAGGTATTCTTAATGATGACTAGTATCATGAAAAACATCTACACCAGCTTGAGTAGTTAGACCATACACACATTCAAGTAATGGAATACCTCAAAATCTACCAGCAATGTATATTATAATCCTACAACAAAAAAGTTCACACTAGAGAATTCAAAATTAATGATCTCGTTCTCAAAGAAAATTTTCGCAATGTCAATGCCAAAGAAGAAGTCAAAGGAAAATTCAAAACAAATTATCTAGGCCCATACATTATTACCAAAAAACTTAGCCCTAAAGTGTATCCTCTAGCCTTAATTAAAGGAAAGAAAGTCAAAAATCCAATGAATATTATGTATCTATGTAGATTCCATGTATAGTATTTCATTTTATACATTGTATTGTACATAATTTTTAAAAATTTCTTGTATATAACTTTATTTCAATTACTTATACATAGTCTTCATATGATTGATTGTAAATATCTCAAAATTGTCAAAAATCCAAAAAAATCAAATATATCAAAAATACAAAAACATTCAAATAAATATAAAAAACCAAAAACATTTCAATTGTATGCATTATCCAGGCTTTACATTTCTACTACCATGCTAGACTTACACTTGTTGTTCTATGTTATTGATTGTCGATTTATCTACATTACCATATTTCACTTGATATTCTTTGAGTGTGTGTAGTGACTTCCAGATCCTTGAATGCTTTACTCTACCCATTGAGGGGGCATCCTACTTCTAAATTCAAGACATGCATCGATATATCTACCCCCTAGGGGCATCTTCTACATGACTACACAATCTAGGTTATATCATTCCTATACCACACACTCTAGTTATCATGTTGATGTACATTACTTACTAGCTTACACAAATTACTCTATCGACACTCACTAGTATATAACACTTGTGTATTTCTTAACATATACCTAGTCTTGTACTACATGTCTTGCACACTTTCACTTCTTGCTTTGATTAGTTATATGTGATTGTATTTAAATTATTTACATGCTTTCCTTTCTTACTTTGTGTAGCTAGATGCGATTTCATTTATCATTTCCTATTTTGTCTCCTGTATGTGCCTTAGGACATTTGTCAATGTCTTTTGCTTCTATTTTTGTGTGTTCCTTAAGACATTTTCCAATATCCTTTACTTATACTCTTCTATGTGCCTATGGCCCTTGTGCCAACCTTACTTGTTTCAATTGTATGTGTATGTGGCATTTGAACATGCATTTTATGCTTTCTTTCTAGTTTGAGTGACATGTACCCATGTCCCTTGTTTGCTTGGCCCCTTGGGCACTTTTGTATGCTTCTTGCTTCTTTCCTTGCATGCTTGTTTGCTTGTTTGATTTTCAATTATTTTCAATGACATGATCCACATCATTCATTATCTTGATTTTTTAGATGCCATGATGGACATCATGCTCCATCCTTCCTTGGCAACTAACAACTAACCAGACCTCCAGTTCTAGTTCATTATATTGCACATGTTATTACATTGTTATATCTATCTAGGTATACCCTTGTTGATGTAATAATCTCTCATACAAAACATTCTATATATTGATATATCTTTTCAATTATCATTACTATATCATGTATTCTCATATCATAATACACTTGTAGGGCTCTTTTTTCTAAATATATTCATTGTAGGGTCTTCATTCATACCTTTAGAAGAGGGGGAAACAAATAGGGGTTTTGTCATAGAGATCAGAGCTCCTACTGGTCAAAAAATTAACTTTTAGAATACCTAGAATAATATTTAGACTTCAAACTAGGTAGAATAGACCAGGCACATAGTGACAATTACATAATAGTCTTCAAAATTAGCATAGGACAAAATCACCAAGTTTGGACTATAGCATTAGATAGCAGGGTGTCCTACTTCAGTGCTCCTATCCAAACATAAAAAAATAGATTTTATATAAATAGATAGAAAATTAAGTATAATTATAGTTTTTTTAGCAACAATTTAGTTCAAAATTAACAGTTTCAATATAGTTTTTCTCAAAGAATCTAGATATAGGGGGCATCATGTGCAACATGATGGCTCTCACTTCTAATTTTAAATTAGGTAATTGGTATAACTTTTAGACTAGAACCTATGTTTCAAAAACTAGTGATTAGGGGCAATGTGCATGGAACATTTTAATTCTTTTATTTTTGAGTTTAGTACATTATCTAGATATTCTCAGTAGTTGTGTGCCTTATTCCATCTATAGGTGGTTGGAATCATTCTCAAGTGGCTTCCACGTAATCCTATTTCCTAGTTTTGGAGTGTCTTTTAGACAAGCCTAAATCTCTACCTTTTTTGAGTGGCCAAGAGTGTCTTATTTTCCAACACACATTTGGCTATCCATACCACATTGTCAATTTATAGAACATTCATGGGCTTTAGGAGCTATCTCATACGACACACATTTATAATAGTATTAGTTCATATCTTCACTTTATAGGGTAATGATGGAGCCAAAGGACTAGCTAGCCTTTGTATTATTGAGCCACCTACTTAGAGGGGTTAGCCACATAGTCCAAACATCGATTAACACAAGCATGATCACATAGCTTCACTTAGTGGGTGATGATGGAGCCAAAGGGCCAGCCTTTGCATTCTTGAGCCACTCTCAAGTAATTGAGCATTTAGCTCCATTCATGATATTAATCTTGGTACAAGACCATTCAACACATACCCAACATCATCTATCATCACTTAACATCACTCAACAAAATAAAAAGTTTTATATTGGTTTACGTATCTGGTGAGGTGTATTCATTCATTTCTCTTCCTCTATCATTTACCCATATTTTTCTATGTTTTTAATTTAGACATAATGTGTCCAATAAGAACTGATCTACTCTTTTTTTTCTCTTGTAGATTTACACTTCATAATGTGCTCTCTCTACATAACCAACATCACACAATTTCATGAGCTTCACCCTTGCAGGTAAGTGTAGGTATGCTTTTCTGTTTTTCTTTTACCCTAGTATTTTGCTTTGTTTCATCACTAAAATAAAGAGGGGAGAAAATGTAGTCATATAAAATGTCAAAATTGGTATCTTGAGTGTGGCTTGTGACATCCAACCCATAGGTCCCTCTTGCATACTCTCGTAACCCTTCTAGACACCTTTTTGCTTCATCCTAATCATTTGTAGACTTCTAAAAACTAATTCTAGCTCAACTAGGCTACATTTCCCATGTTAATTCTATCCCCTTAGGTCCCACACCTATAATACAATAGCACCTAACTTGGAATATAACATCATACCCTAGGGTGTCTGATTTAAGTGCTCATATCTAATTGCATTTTTAGCTCTAATGATCATTTCCTTCTAGTTCCTATCCTTCATCTTATCAGCCTAACATGAATACATTCAACCCATGACCAATAAATATCTATAAAAACCTATTCAAAGTTCATTTATAAGGGGTTGGAAAATATTTCAAAGCAAACAAGAATACAAGTAAGAAAACTAAGGCAAATTTCCCTATTCTCTACATACAACCATCCAATACAGTTACAATCATATTCAAATCTTCACATCAGTCCCTAACCACCTCAAGCACACCTATTTTATCATTTTGGCATTCATATAACACTATTACACAAAGCACATAAAGTGGGAGAACTACATATGGCTTGATCCCTCTTTAGAGTATTGGTATGTGGGTAGCATGCCCACACAAGGGGTGTGTATACACATTCATTACATCTTACACACACTAAACCCCCTTATTTATCAATATTGATCTAATAATAATGAATTCTAGGGTTTGAAGACTAAATTATATCTACAAGGAGTTACGTATACCTTCAATAGTTGAGATTTCATAGGCATACTCACATAGGGACAATGAACACAACCTAAAAAAAATAGGTCTCTATGAGAAATTCAAATAACAATGGTATAAAAGGACTATAACACTAGACCCTAAGGTATACTATTTTTGCACTCCTATCCTTTCATAAAATGGAAGCTAGATCTTGATTTGTGACACTATCCCAATCTTGCACAACAAATTCTAGACCCTATCTTAGCCATTTCATCCTATTTTTAGCTAATTTTTATTTTCTCCATATTTATTGTTATTTATAGAAATGTTAAAAATATAAATAAATTATAAAAATTAGTAGTTAAATTATTTAAATATTATTTACTGATTTAGTCAACTCAGACCTTTAACTAAATTAGGAATAGGACTCCAATATTCCCAAAATAGTTAAATCAATATACGTCATAGTCTGATGTTGAAGTTTTAGATAGTTTTGATAGTTAATAGTGTATACAAGGTATGATTAAGTGTTTCCACTATATTATCATCCCATTCAAAGATTCAAATCTCTCTACCTAACTAATTACTCTGTACCAGCCCTTCAAAGTAGCATTCATGTTCTATGCTTGAAGACTACAATATGAGGTTGTTTACAAAGGTGGTCTCAAAAGGTTTTCTCTATTTTTAATTGTTCAAGTCATATAGTGAGTCAATGTGGAAATGATATCAAAGTCAAAAAAGATTAAACTTTCATCTTATAGGGCAAAACATAAAGAATGCAGACCTAGAGGTCTGCATTTTATGATGAATTGTTGAAATGTGCATTAAGTCTTGAGTTTGAAGACATAACAACAAAATAAATATAATGTTATATGCTTGTATGTTAAAACCAATTGAGAATAGGTGTGTCTTCAAATTTAATTCCCAAGATACTTTATTGATACCTATAGGTAGTTTCTTGGTAGACTTGGATAGTTTGAAGTTTTGAGTCAAAATGGAGAAGGTCTAATAATGCACATGTAAGAGCTAGAGAATAGATAAGATCTATTTAACTATATCTAAAACTCATAGTTATCTCATATGGTGATCAGACACATTGAATAAGTAAGCCTAAACAGAGCTACAAGATGGATATGAAAGTGAACATGTATGGTCAAAAGGTTAGGAAGTGCTAATAGGTCTACAAAAGGCTAGATTAAATGTTAAGGAGTATCATGAAGTTCATCCTTCTTAAAATGTCTATGACCTAGTTGAATAGCACCAAATTTCAAATCCTAACACTCAAAAGACTATCAGCCATCACCTACATCCATACTTTGAGAAGGTATTGAATACAAATATGTTTGTGAGGATTTGAGGTCTTGAAAGTTACACAGGGTCAAATAAGCTTATTTAACTTTAAATACTTTGAAAAAGGTCATGTTTTTTCTCAGTGTTTTTTATTGAGACCCCAAACCTATTTAAGATTTAGTAAAACCCCATACAATACCTACAAGATTGAAGCTATAGTTGGCTCTAAACCTAAAGAGAGAATGGAGAGCAGATAGTGGGTTGAAGCTTAGATAGTTAGACCAAGTATAGAGGTTATTTTAGGTTAGATAACCTAAAATGGAAGGCCAAAGAAAGGTTATCAAACAAGACTCACTTGAATCTTGCACACACACAACCCAATACTCTTATATGATTACTAAGAGTGAGAAGGGTACATAATTGGTAATCTTTAGAAGAGGTCTAAGAGAAGGAAAATCACTTGAAAGTGATTCCATAGTGATAATATGACCTCATAAGATCATCATAGTTAGTGAGAAAGATGGAAATGTGGATAGGTATTTTTATACCTAGTAAGCATAAGATCACTCATATAGGCCTAAATGTAAAGTCATGTGAAAAGTAGTTTGATGAAGGTAAAATGAGGATTTAAAAGACATTTATGAGTTTAAAATGATATTAAAAAACCTAAAATAAAACAAATGGGTAGAGTAAGACAAGAAAATGATCAATTTGGCCTTTAAGATCTCCTCGAGCTTTCTAGGTGGATGACTGCAATTCATACCATAATTTATCTCACTTAGTGTGACCTTCACATTGTGCATGGGACCCCTTGGATTCAATATATGGTAAATAGGTCTCCATAATGAAATCTCTTGGCATTAGTTTTTGGTTTAGGTCTCTGACATGTATGAACAAAGGCTAAGAATGCATACCACTCTTTAATGGCAGATCAAAGACTTAAAGACCAAATTATTATGCTTAGATCTATATGAACAAGATGAATTAGAACCTAATCACTTAAAGATAATTTATGAGACTAGTTTACTTGATATTTATCCCATTGATTCCATATTTAAGGCCATAGGGTTTATGAACAATTGTTAAGAACTCAAACCACCTTAAACCCTCCTAAAACCTTAATAAGAACTTTATGAGAGAGAATGGAATCCAAATTACATGATATTAATTGGTTTCATATTTTAACCACCCAAAAAACATTATAGACTCCACAAATTTTCTCGCCATGTACTTTTATTATACCTACGAATGTACATAATACATTTAATGTCATGTTGTGTAGGATTTTAAGGTGTTTTGAAAGGTTTTAAGAAATTAAAAACTTGAAAAATATTGGGGAGGATTATTTGGGATTTATTATACCTCATTATACACCAAATTTTTTACAATCCATCCTAAAGGTACACCTACAGGTATAGTTTTTGAAGACATTCTAAAAAAAGGCTTAAGAAAGGTCTAGCTTCTTGGACCATTTTACAGTTCTCATACTTACACAGAGTCTCAGGACCTAAAATTTGGTATGGAGGATATTTATAGGTTGGTAAAAGTTAATCACACACTTTTTTGTGGTTTCAAATGTGTTTGAGAAGTTTGGAGTAAAAAATCAGTCTTATAGGCATAAAGGCCTAATTAAGGCCTAATTAGGGGACGAGAATAACATAAAAATGACACTTCCACTTGGTTTCAGGTCATGAGACTTGACATGGATATGTAAGGGGATACTATGTACTCAAAAATATTAAAATTTTTATTAGAGTGTATATAAATTATTTTATACAATGAGGTTTTCATGTTTTCAAGCCTATAAGGATTTGAGGGCGAATTAGAGCATAAGGTGCAAGATGGAGTCTTGGGGGTTGATTCATGAAACTAAAAAAAATTATTCACATATGATAAGGTATGATAATGAATTTAATGGATAAATATTTCCTTGATGAATAATAATTCAAGATTTGAACCTTTTGGGCAAGGCTAGGTATAATAGACCAAGGGATTTCAAGACACCTAAGGAGTTGTTTGATGATTGCCCATGAAATGTCAGATTAAGGGAGTTTAAAAATGAGATATAGGTGTAAAATTGGAGGTACAAAATAATTTCATAGTGAGATGATGATGAAGAATCCTATTTGTCACTTTTCACATGCAAAGAAAGCTAGTTTTGAAGAATAAATGCAAGGTGTCAATCCAAGTTTGAAACTCCTATGCCATTTGGGAGATGAAACTTCTTAAAAGGAGTAACACATGTACCTAGAGACCTATTGGTACTACTATCTAACTCATTTATTTTTTTAACTATTGTAGACACTTAGCAATCTCCTTATTTTATGCCCCTCTCTCTTCCCCATTTCTCTATATATTCTACCTCTTTTGGCATTGTAACACATCCTCATTTGATATAGAAAATCCATAATGAGTTAAAAAATATTTTTTCCATTGGAATAAAATATTTCAAACTATTTTTAACTTCTCAAAGATTTTATCAAGTGTGTGAAGTAGTTTTTTGTTGAGTGACAAGTGATAGTTCTATCTCCTTGCATTCATCTATCTCTTTCATGCTTTGTGTGAGAAATATATCTTCTAATAGGTCATATGATGTGTAGCTAATTGATTTGTATTGTTTTAAGTGTAAGTAATATTTTTAGTGTCTATTATCAGACCTCTTATTCATCCACCTTGAAGGATACATTTCATTCTACCTTCATATTAAAACACTTTTATTGGGAGAACCATGGGGGTTGAGATCCATTTTATAAGTTATCTTCCATAGTGCAGGTTCAAGTAGGATTGTGGAATTTATATTGGTGAATCACCTCAATTAGATTAGTTTCAATCACTTTCTATCCCTTTTCCTTCAAATTAAGTAGGTTAGTAGTTAGTTATAGGTGTTGTAAATAGGAGCTAGCCCATAATCTAGAGATTCACATCTAAGAATTGCCACCCATAGTAGATGAGGTATTTTAGTGTTATCCAAAATTGGAGGATGGATTATACCTCCTTAGGGTGAGAATTTTGGATATAACAATACCTATGTAAGAATTATATCCTCAAGCACAAGATCCTTAAGGAGCTTCATGCATCTCTAATGTGGGGGCACTTAGGATTTTTGAAAACCTATCATATATTCAAGCATGATTTATTTTGGGAAGGACATAAGGGTGATATACTTTTTTTTAGTTAAATTCATGATGTGTTAGATAATGACCCCATCATATAGACAAAAAAGTAAAAATAATATAGACATCAGGTCTTCTGCAACCTTTATCCATTCCTATCTAGGGTGGGAGGATGTTTCCATGAATTACATTATAAGGTTTCTGAGGCCCAAAGGTTAAAATTTCATCATGGTAATGGTGTATAGGCTCACAAAATATGATAATTTTTAAATCCTTATCACAACTATTTGTATCTACTATAATAGTTATTTCTTTTCTTGATATAATTCAAAAACTACATGGTACTCCTAAGATCATTATAAGTGATCATGATCTCATCTTTACCAATAATTTTTGGATTAAATTATTCTCATGTTTAGGTACTCATTTGGCTCATAGCTTATCATATCATCTTCAATCTAATGGAAAAATAGAGGTGGTCAACAAATGCCTATAATGGTAACTTCATTATTTTTCATCAGATAAAAAAGAATGGTGGGGTCATTAGCTACCACTGAAATAATAATGATATAACACTTTCTTCCATACCTTTTCTAAAATATATCTATTTGTGGTACTTTATGGTTATTATTCCCTATCCATCATTACATCCTTGAGGGTTAAACCCAAGGTTAGAGTTGTTAAAGAACACATTCAACATCAACAGGAGGTACTAGCTAGTCAAAGATAATTTGGAAATGCCACATAATAGAATGAATGCTCAACAAGTGGATCAACAGCATAGTGAGAGGAATTTTAACATGGGTGATTGGTTATTTATGTGGTTACATCAGTATAAGAATATATATATGAATCAATAGAAAAATGATCATTTTTTTCTCCTAATTATTATGGCATTTATAATATTTTACAAAAAATTGGTAGTGTTGCATACAAGCTAGAGCTACCCCAGTCCACTCACATACATCCCTTATTTCATGTATCTTGCATAAAAAATGTAATTAAACATAGAATTTCTACCTAGATAAAGTTAATATAATTGGATGAATAATTCCAAGTCATTCTATAACCTAAGGGGATCCTTCAAACATGCACTAAAAGGTTAAGAAATAGAGAGATTAAGGAGTATTTGATCAAGTGAAAGAATATAAATTGTGAAAATGTAACATGGAAAGATGAAGCTTTACTACATTAACATCCCAAGTTGTTCAATATTGATAGAAAAATTATTTTTAAGGGGAGGGGAATATTATACCCTTAACCTATATCATGTCTAAGGACATGTGTATATAACTTGTGGCTTATATAACTTTTCATATCATCTTATAAAATTTATCTATGTTCTTATATTACTAGTAGGGTCAACTTATGGAATAACCATGGATTATGTAGAGTATATATGATCTAGTGATTGATATTTAAGTATCATATTGTAAATAATTCACTTATTGCATTATTGTGGAGGTTAACCCCTCAAAGTAGTTTAGTCATATTTATCAAGTATTTTACTCTTTCTTCAATTATTGTTATGGACTTGTTTATTCTACTCATTTATATAATATATTATTACACTGATGTAAATTATCTAAGTAATTTGGTTATAAAATTAGGCCCTAAGCATCATTAGACATCTATTTTTCATCATTTTTATATGTTACTTATCTCATAATTGGTAGATAACATCATTGATTTCTATCACACATGTATTTCACTAGTATTTATGAGTGTTATGCAAGCCATGCAAATTTTATATGGACTAAGATTTTGGACTTATCTCTATCTATAGGCCATGTCATGTTATAGGCATCTTCTCTCAAGGATACAATATTTACATATGTTACCATTATAAAAATCCTATACTTTGTTTAGCTATATACTCTTTACTAATATGTTGTTAACATCTCTATTTTACATTATGTACATGAATAAACTATTTTTTAAGATAAGAAATCACATTACATATACATGGTGTAGACTATATTTTTAGTTATATGACACATTTGATGTTATTCATTTTTCATAGTAGATCAAAATTTGCTTGTATATTGTGTATGGCCCTTGTCCCTTACGTGAAAATTTGTTGAACATCTCTCTGAGATCTTTGTTTAGTATATGTGACATTTGAAAATGTCCATTGATTATGGCCCTTGACCATATGTTTTATGAAAAATTTAAACATGTACCTTGTTTACAATATTATTAATGTCTTTTACATATGGCCCTTGGTCTTGTGTGTGTAATCTTTGCTATGCGACATTTAAGCATATCCCTTGTATGTGTTTCTTGGCCTTATTATTTGGCATTACACTTATTATGTTTTTATCCATATTGAGTTTGATGAGTGTTATGATCCATATCATGGATTATCTATTATATACACTTATTCCATTACAATTACTACCATGGGATTCATTGATACATTTATCTAAATTTGATACTTTAGGCCTTACCTCATATGTTACATATATTCTTGGAATAATATATGTCTTAGTATGATGACATACCTTTTCACATATGTTAATATATGTAATGATTACATTTTGATACACATGATCTAGTTAACTTTTATTTTGAAATAAGTGACTTTTAGGATACATTCCTCACCTCAAAAGGGTGCATTTCAATGGGATTTTCATATAGAGGTAAGCCTTTACAAGCATAAATTAGTTTTGAGTACAAAATATAACTTCAAATAATTAAAAATGATTGAAAATTAAATTAGTGGTATACATTATGGGAGCATATGCCATGCTTATGCACTCAAATTATAAGAATAGAGTACATATTCATATATTTTGGGTACATGAAATAGATTCATGCACAAGTTTCAAACAAGATTTATAAAATTTGCATGAAACTTATCACATGCAGGCATGATATAGATTCATGAAATACTATAAATTCTAACTTTTATCCATGGTCGTGGTAGAAACATGAATTTTCCACATTCTATTTTGGTCATGCATACAAAAACTAAGGAATGAAGTGATAATTTAATCTAAAATCTATATATAGTGGTTGATTTAATTAAAGTGCATAATACATAACTAGGAGATTTAACATCCTTTGGTATTATAATACATAACAAAAGAACCAGTTTCTAAGAGCTTTATTAGAAGCACCAATTATTTAATGCTTTAAGGAAGCATCATCTTCAAGCAAAGTTACAAAAAAAACATTCGTTTCACACATGTATGTGTATTCCTTTCTTGTTTTCTTTTCAATTTTTCTATTTTTAAAGTTCAAGCTTTTGCAAAATTTAAATGAATAAAATGATCACTTCATGAGTTATTTTAGGGTTTGGTAAGTTAAAGTGCCCTATACAAATGAAGTATCTACTCAAAGACAAAATTTGTGATACATACTCAAGTATATCTTTCCTTTTACTCTAGTAATTTCAGTTATAGACTAAATGGTGGGGGAAGGAGATGGGAGGGTAGGAAGGGAGGGGAGAAGGTGGCAGGAGGGGTGCAAAAAATGTAGATAATCAAATTTGGTTACAAATAATTGACAATGTTAGTTTTGGTCTAGGTTTACTTTAATTGACTTGGGCACTTAACTCACTCTATCCTAAGTACTTGTATGGACCTATCCATTTCTAAGTTTTTAAAAACCTACAAAAATATTTTTAATCACTAAAAACCTTTCTAAGAATTTATAAAGACATGCCAAATCCTATAAGTCAAACATCACATTTCTAAAATAGAATCGACTAGAATGGGATAATATTGGTAGTCAGTCTTGTCTCATATGGGTCGATCCTATCTTTCACATAGTAATGAATATTTTACAAATTCAACCCCTCCCTTACAGGTTGGTCCATATTTATTGAACATGTAGTATGAGTTTTTCACTTTAATATTTATGTAAAGGCATATATAAGTCACCCATTCTACCACTTAGCAATTTTAATATTGAGGCACACTTACACTATTTTACACTGATCAAAATGCTTCTATTCTTCCCAAATATGATTCTATTTATTTAAAGAAGCACTTAGCCAAGTCAAGATCCTATTGTATCAAAGTCAATTAAAGCATTATCAAGTTTTCAAAACATCTCTAGATGCATACATGCAACAAAAGAATCACAATTTCACTAAGCACTCTAAGTGTGAGATTACGTGGGCTTGATTTCCCTCTTTAAAGTTTTGGATACATAGGCAATGATTAATTATCATGGGGTGATTGAGGTATTATACTCCCTCATTTATCTTTGCAAGTTTTCTTCTATTTGAAGTCTATTAGGATTTCAAATTTAAAGAAGTCATTTGCAGGTCCTCTATGCATAACCTAAGGTCAAATTTATGATCACAAACATATTTCAAGCAAGTGAAAGTGACTGTGCCTTAGTTTTTTGACTTTACATAGTGGCCAAGATCAACCCACATAGTACAATAGTGGTAGTCGAGCATGTCGCCTTCGAGTCGATTTTAACCTTGAAAAGTGATGGTTTTAGTTTTGGTTGCATACACATGATCAAATTTGAAGGACCATTTCCAGTAGTCTTTCAGTCACACATAATCAACCTATAGATGGAAAACAACTAAATCTTCTTGTGATGTTCATAGTTAGTTTATTTTATTCATTTGTTTTTCTATTTTAAGTAATTTACTTTCATTCTGCTAGTTACAAATTATTTTACAGCATTTGTTTGTCTTCCTCTCATTTTGTCTTAATTAGAGTTAATACACCAAATAATTTTAAATTATGATAAAACAACAAGAAATTTTGGGAGTGACAAGACTTTAGTGCACAATTGGCTAAGGGTTAATGTGTGGTCTTGGATTGGTGTAGATGTGCACAAATATGTGCAAGAATGAAGAGTTTGCTAGTTTTCAAAGGGAAAATTTTAAAACGCAAGATTGTATCAACCACCACCCATTCAAGAGAAGCCATGGGATGACATTATCATGATCTTTGTGTTAGGATTGTTGAGAATGTAGAGGGGAGATTATTCCATCTTTGTTGTGGTGGAAATATTTTTTTAAATGGCACATTTTATTGCAGGTAAGAAGAACAATGATGCCAATAAATGGCTTGCAAAATTTGAAAAAACTCGTTACACCAAAATTCACCACAAGTAAAAATTTCATCCCTCTCAACCATTTCATGGAAGTGTTTTTCCAATGCTTGAGCATCTGTGGCTGTTTGCACCTTCGTCTTGATGATGTTTTCTTTTATTGTGTCGAGTACCATTGAGCAACCAAACACTCTTATCTTTTCCACACTTTTTAGACTCCAATAACTCTCTGGCAACATCTACAATGCCTCACACTTCATTACTATCAATGTCTGAAGGGAAGAAATAGCTCCTTCCTCCACTACGGGAAGCTCCTCTAGCTTCTCCAGTGAAGCCACTGAAAATTCCTCCAGCTTAGGAAATGCTCCCCTCTTTCCAAATTCCTTTGGTAACTTCTATATTTTAAGGCAACGAATGATCTCTATGTGTTTAATACTATCAAGTTTGTGCAAGGCAGGTACTTCTTTCAACATGTCACATTCGAACAAAGCAGTTATGGTCAGATGTTGAAATACACAAAATGAATCTTCTATTTGGAGTAATTGAGGGTTTCTTAACTAGAGCGCCCTCAATTTTAACATGGCAATCATGTCATGGGGTAGGCTTTCCATCTCTGTGAGATTCAAGGCCAGAAACTCCAACTGCTTCATGCTTCTGAACATTCCTTCTAGAATTATTTTACCATTATTTTCAAGCATCAACAATTTTAGATGTTTGAGGGAGTCCAGATCATTAATTGAGAGTAGCTCTCTTTTAAACTTACTCCTTCCTTTCTTTGTCCATGCATGTGGAGAACCAAAAGTTCTGAGGAATTGAAGACATGTAAGCTGTGAGATCCCATAAGGTAGCGACTGCAGATGTTTACAATTACCAATATCCAAAAAAATCATGGAATTCCACTTAGAAATGTTGGATGGGAGTTTTATAATAAAAGATCAAGAATTTGAAGGTTTGTAAGAGCACTGATAGATTTGGGAGTCTCTTGATGGGCATAGAGGCTAACCTAAGGCAAACTAAATGCTTCAAACATGCTATGATTTTTGGTAAAGACTGGATGGAAGTGAATGACAAATCCAACACCATGAGGGAGATCATTGTCCCAGTCAACTATTGGGGATTTTTTTAAAAATAAAGATTGTTACGAATTAACTAGCAGTGAATATGGGAAGATCCGAATGTGTTCGAAACATTCATGAAGATGTTGTTCATCAAGGAAATTCTGACATGTGCTGAATAATCAACAGCTGGAAACTCTTGTAAATCTCTACCTGCGTGAAAGAATCATTTCTCTTCTGTCTCAGTAATGTGTTATGCTAAATCAAGCAAGACATCATGCACCCTGAACAAGACTACCCCTCTGCTATGAACTGTGACGAGTGGTTTAATAAGGTGTTAGAAACTGAAGATGAAAAAGAGACAATTTCTCCACTTCAGTCTAACTGCTTTTTCCACCTCCCTCCTTTTGTCATGCACATCAGTTAGCTATCAGTTAGTTAACAAATAGTTAGTTAAACTGTTAGAAAAGCAGTTTAGTCTCAATTAGCATGTTAAAGACTGGAGTTAATTTTAGTTAGTTATGCAGTCTATTTTTAGTTATTTTAGCTTTCATATTCTATTTATAGATGCCTTGGGCGCAGCTTTGTAAGGTATAGAAAAATAAGATCAAGATTTTCAAGAAGATTAATAAAATCTTGTTATTTTTCATTGCTGTAGCATTTTGCATAAGTCTGTGTTTATTTTCTTTTTTTCTGCTCTGTATTGTCTTTTAAAGTGGTATCAGAGCCAGCAGGTAGAGCCAAAGAAGAGGTGTAGTCCAGGTTGAAGATCAGATGGATCATGGGAAAGGAATGTCATGCTCAGTGGAGAAGAGCTAGTAGTTTGGATGCAGCAGTCAAAGTTCAGTGCAGTCAAAAATTGTGCAGGGTCTATTAGAAAACGTAGCTAGATAAGGAAATATGCACAGTCAGCAAAGCGACCTTATAAAGCATAGACAAAGGAGATAGAGAAGATCCCAAATAGTTTGCAAGAAGTCAAACTTGGTCGATGCACTACAGAGCCGTGGCAAAGAAAAGCGTAGGTTAGAACACAGTCAGTTTTGGAGATCGCTGAATTGGTTGGCATCAATAACCGACAAGTAAAGAGAAGCACAGATTTGAAAGCACACAGAAGTCAATAGTTCACAGATAGTCAACTATGGTCGACACCCATGTGGTAGGCCATGAGGTAAAGCTAAGGGCGAGTTGGGTTTGGGAAAAGCGCTGCTAAAGAATTGGAAGCCAAGCCCACGTCAAGGCCTCAAACAGGGTGACATGTCCTGATCGAATCCCTTGATTAAAAAAAAAATGGAAAACAAAAAAAAATTCAAAGTCAAATCATGGAATAAGCACAACGAAGAAGTGCACTTCAATCCTCCTTGCAGCCACTGTTGATTTAGCTGCTTTAGCTTGAGACATAGCAATGAACAATAGTATTTCTCAGCCTCAAATTCCTCTTTTTATTGGTAAGAATTACGATTTTTAGGCAATTAAGATGAAAACATTATTTTGCTCACAAGAAGTTTAGAATTTGGTAGAGAGTGGTTTTGTAGAACCGCAGGATGAGGCAGCCCATCTGGCATTAACTTGAGCACAAAAAGACGAGCTTAAGGAGAACAGGAAAAAAATGCAAAAGCTTTATTTATAATCCAACAGGGACTAGATTAATCTATTTTTTCCAGAGTTACAGCAGCAACAAGATCCAGAGAGGCATGGAAAATCTTGGAGACTACTTATAAAGGTAATACAAAGGTAAAAATTGCTAAATTGCAATCTCTTAGGTGAAGTTTTGAAAATTTGCAAATGAATGATTCAGAGTCTATAGACCAGTTTATAGGTCAAGTGTTGAATATAGTGAATCAAATTAGATCTAATGGAGAAACTATAACAGATCAGAAGATCACAGAAAAAATACTTAAGAGTTTACCCAGTAAATTTGATGCAATAGTTGTAGCTATTGAGGAAACCAAGGATTTGGAATAGTTATCTGTAGATGAATTAATGGGTTCTTTGTTAACATATGAATCCAGAATGAATAGGAATAACAATACTTCCCTTGAGAATGATTTCAAGTCACAGGTATCATTTGGTAGAGGAAGAGGAAGAGCAAGGTCAAACTTCAGAGGAAGAGGCAGAGACAGAACTAGAAGGAACAATCCAGATCAAGGTGAGAACAGTAATCAAAACTACAGCAATAGAGGACATGACAATAATCACTTCCAGCAAAGTTCACAGAGGTTTGATAAATCTAATATTCAATGTTATTATTGTAAAAAATATGGACATTATGCAAGTGACTGTAGAAGGAAACAAGGATATGTGGACAAGCAGAATGCTAATTACACATGTGAGTCTAGTTCTAATCCAGGTGAATCTAGTTCTAATCCTGGAAGCTTATTTCTCACTTGTCATGTTACTCAAGAAAAAGCTAGAGATATTTGGTTCTTAGATAGTGGATGCATTAATAATATGACAGGGAATAAAGAATTTTTTGCTAGTCTTGATGATTCTGTAAGATCTGAAGTTAAATTAGGAAATGATATCAAAGTGGATGTAATTGGTAAAGGAGTAATAAATGTTTTGGCAAAAAATGGTGAAAGAAGGTTTATACCTGATGTTTATTTTGTACCTGGACTAAAGCATAATCTTATGAGTATTGGATAGTTAGTACAGAAAGGTTATAGAGTATCTTTTATGGATAATGTTTGCATAATACTAGACAAGTTTCCAAGTGATAGGTTGATAGTAAAAGTGGAGATGACCAAGAATCAGATGTTCCCTCTTCGAATTCAGTGCATCCAAGGAGAAGAGGAAGCCCACTTCAAAACCATGCAGCTAGACCAATCATGGCTATGGCACTTAAGGTATGGACATTTACATTTTGGAGGTTTAAATTTGTTACAGAAGAAAAATATGGTGAAGGGTTTACCACCAATAGAAAAGTCAGGAAGTTCATGTGATAGTTGTATTCTGGCAAAACAACATAGAGAGAGCTTTCCAGTAGGAGCCTCATATAGAGCAAAGGTAATATTGGAGCTAATCCATAGTGATTTATGTGGACCAATGCAAACTCCATCATTTGGAGGTAGTACTTATTTTCTAACCTTCATTGATGACTTTAACAGAAAGACGTGGATATATTTTCTCAAAAATATGTCTGAAGCCTTTGAAAAGTTTAAAGAATTCAAGGCAATGGTTGAAAAGTAGAGTGGCCGTTATATCAAGGTACTTAGATCAGATAGAGGAGGTGAATATATGTCTAATGAATTTCAAGATTTTTGCAGGTATCATGGCATTAAAAGGAAATTGACTACAAGGTACACACCACAGCAGAATGGTGTAGCAGAAAGAAATAATAGAACAATCATGGAGATGGCTAGAAGCATGTTCAAGGCCAAACACTTGTCAAATGAATATTGGGCAGAAGTAGTAGCATGTGCAGTGTATATTCTGAATAGAAGCCCAACAAAGAGTGTCAGAGATCGAATTCCACAAGAAGCGTGGAGTGGTAAGAAACATAGTGTACATCATTTCAGAATTTTTAGTTGTGTTGGATATTCTCTTATACCATCTAAATTGAGAAGAAAACTTGATGATGGAGGTGAGAAATGCATTTTTATTGGCTATAGTGAAGAATCAAAGGCTTATAAGTTGTATAACCCTATTTCAAAGTAAATGATTATTAACAAAGATGTTGAATTTAAGGAAGAAGAAGCATGGGATGGTAGCACCATCACAATTGGAGCACCAATTCCACAGAATGAAGAAGAATCTGAAGAACAAAATTTGTAAGGAGATCAATCCTCTCCACAAGCAAGAACAAGCACTCCAATAAGAACACCTAGGAGGTTTGAACAAGGTGAACCATCTGGTCATGCATGTCATCCTACTCCAAATTCACAAGTAAGTGATGAATCAGATCCAACTCTTGCAACTTTAAGATCAAGATTGAAAGGTAAGAAAATGAGAAACTTGAATGAGATTTATAATCAAGAAGAAGAGAAATTAGATTTGTGTTCAAATTTTGCTCTTTTCACTCATGATCCTATGTATTATGAAGAAGCAGTTAATGAGGAACATTGGATAAAAGCAATGGATGAAGAGATGAATGCCATTGAAAGAAATCACACATGGGATCTAACTAATCTACCTGAAGGTAGGGATTGTATAGGAGTCAAATGGATTTATAAGACTAAATTTGATGCAGATGGAAATGTTGAAAAGCACAAGGCAAGGTTAGTAGCAAAAGGTTTTGCACAAGAACATGGAATTGACTATAATGAAACATTTGCTCCAGTTGTTAAATTGGATATTGTTAGAATGGTTTTATCAATAACTGCTCAAAATAATTGGTATGTATATCAAATGGATGTAAAATCAGTTTTCTTGAATGGTTTTCTAGATGAAGAAGTGTATGTGAAACAACCACCAGATTATGAAGTACAAGGACATGAAGAAAAAGTTTACAGATTGAAGAAGGCCCTTTATGGTCTCAAGCAAGCACCAAGAGCATGGTCTAGCAAGATTGATTCATACATGATAAATAATGGATTCATAAGAAGCAATAGTGAGCCTACATTGTACACAAAAATCAACAAAGAAGGTCAGATTTTGATTGTGTGTTTGTATATTGATGATTTGATTTTTACTAGAAATTTGTCTGTAGACACATTTAAATCAGCAATGAAGAAAGAATTTGAAATGACAAATTTGGGATTAATGAAGTACTTTTTAGGCATAGAAGTTGTACAATCAAAGAAGGGAATATTTATTTGTCAAACTAAATATGCAAAGGATGTGTTAAGGAGATTTAAGATGCTGAATTGTAAACCAACACCTACACCAGTTGCTACAAGGACCAAACTTAGCAAAGAAGACCAAGGGTCTAATGTTAATTCTACAACATTCAAAAGACTAGTTGGTAGTTTGATGTATCTTACAGCTACTAGACCAGATATCATGTATGGGGTCAGTTTAATCTCAAGATTCACGGAGTCACCGAAAAACTCACATTGGCAAGTTGAAAAGAGGATATTGAGATATGTGGTACGAACTACAGAATATGGAATTTTATATTCCACAACTAACAATTACAGTTTGATTGGTTTTACTGATAGTGATTTTGTAGGTAGTGTTGATGACAGGAAGAGTACTTCTGGACATGCCTTTCTTTTAGGAACAGGGGTGGTCACATGGGCATCCAAAAAGCAACCTATAGTGACACTTTCATCAGCTGAAGCAGAGTATGTAGCAGCCACATCAAAAACTTGTCAAGCAACTTGGATGAGGAGAATATTGACAGATTTATTACAAGCATAGAAGGAGTCAACACCAATCTTTTGTGACAACAAATCTGCAATTGCATTGTCAAAAAATCATGTTTTTCATAAGAGGAGCAAGCACATTGATACAAGATTTCACTTTATCAGAGAGTTAGTGAACAATGGAGAAATCCATCTAGAGTTTTGCAGATCTGAAGATCAATTGGCAGATATATTCACAAAGGCATTAGCAAATGAGACCTTTGATTATCTGAGACAAAATTTAGGCATTGTAAATGTTGAAGTAGTTAGTGGTAGAAATTAAAGGGGAGTGTTAGAAACTGAAGATGAAAAAGAGATAATTTCTCCACTTCAGTCTAACTGCTTGTTCCACCTCCCTCCTTTTGTCATGCACAGCAGTTAGCTATCAGTTAGTTAACAAATAGTTAGTTAAACTGTTAGAGAAGCAGTTTAGTCTGAGTTAGCATGTTAAAGACTCGAGTTAATTTTAGTTAGTTATGCAGTCTATTTTCAGTGATTTTAGCTTTCATATTCTATTTATAGACGCCTTGGGCGCAGCTTTGTAAGGTACAGAAAAAGAAGATCAAGATTTTCAAGAAGATTAATAAAATCTTGTTATTTTTCATTGCTGTAGCAATCTGCATAAGTCTGTGTTTATTTTCTTTTTTTTTTCTGCTCTGTATTGTCTTTCATAAGGCAACGGTCGGCCAACAAATTCACGTATCTCTGCCCCATGTCGAGAGCATCGTGTCCAGTCACAAACCCTTCTCCAATCCATTACATACTCACATGTCTAGTATTAATGACTTCATCTACTGGGAACGCAGCGAGTTAGAGAAAGCATGATTGCAAACGAATGTCAATGTCGGCCAAAGCATCATAGCTCAATCTTAACCTACCATACAGGGACTCTGTGACACTACCGTATTTCTCTGCATTTTGCAACCTCTTGAGTGCAAGTTCCCAGTGGGTAACGCCGGCCACTGCCTGCCCTATCACTTTGATAGCTAAGGGAAGCCCCCCGCACTCGTTGCAGACCCGCCTCGGTGTTTCTTCGTCAATGCTCCTCGGTAATACTCCATCACTGTGTGGAAAAGCATGAAAACAAAACAACCGCCAGCTGTCGTCCTCGCTCAACTTTGGCACTTTGGACGATGGACGGAGACGGAACTCCCAACTGCTTAAGCACGCTGCTACTTCTGGAAGTGGCAATGATGATGTTGGAGTTGTGTTGTGGGGAGAGAGGAACACAAGGAGTTTGCATTTGTTTCCCAAACATCATCTAAAAACATGGGAATCTATTTTCGCTCAACTTCCCACTTAACCACAATTTCACATCCTCTTCTTCTCTACTGTCCAGTTTTTCATTGATTTTTAGAGATACTTGTTTGACAAATCATTTCTAAGAGCACTGAAAGAGGGAGCTTTTGAAACAGTAACCCAAAGCATTAAATCATTGGAGAAAAGACTCTGTACCTGTCTGCTGTTGAAAACCCTTTTGAGTAGGTAGTGTTTTCCATGAACTGGAACCGCCCTCCCAACTAGGCCCATACGGGATACATTTCTGTGCTGCGCAGAATCGACAATCTCCTCCAGTGTTGTGGAGGAATAATCTTGCCCAAGAATGAGCTGCTCCTCAATATACTTCATCTTCGGCGGGGCTGAAGAAGTGGACGCAAAGCAATCTCCTGATGTGCTGGGAAGCATTGTTGCAGTGGTTAATTGGAGACAGTCAATCCTCTCGTTAATCTGTTGTAGGCCTTGTCGATTAGCCACATCTTGCTGAAGCTAGTGGAGAAAAGCAATGGAAGGAGTGGAGTTTAGATGTTCTTCAATAACTGAAATGAAACTAGTGATTTTTCTGCTCGATTGATAACGAGAAACGAGGTGATAGGAAGATGGTACAGTGCAGTGTTGGGCCCAATCAGATGCTTCCTGGAGAAGATCATTCAGTTTGTTCAACCAGCTATTCACCGCAGAGGAAGGAAAAGGATGGTGAGAGGATGTATGGATCTTTCCAGAGCTTAAAGCCTTTCGGTACTACTGCATTTCCATGTTGATTGAGTGAATTCTGTAGAGCAGATGTTTTAGGGCGTCCAACTCTTTCCTGCAACGGACTGCAATGTTGATGTGAGAAATAATTTCGTTTACTGCAAACTGAATGGCGGAACCAATCATTCCGGAGATGAAACCAGGATCAGCCATTATTGGACAGACCACAAACTGCCTTCTACTCAGAACAGAGAGTTTTAGTTGTATGAAAGCCTTCTGTGGTTTTATCATAAACAGAGAGGAAATACGCATAAATTTGAGCTTCAATATTCTGCTCGGTGCCGCCTAATGTAATGAAGAAAAATAGAAAGCAAAGACAAAAGCGAAGAGAGGGACGGAAGCCGCTGTGTTCATTCCAGCGGTTTAGGGATTGTGATTGTATGGACAATATTCAGGATTAACTTTCCGCATTACATTCAAAGTCAAAAATAATGTGATTGATAACTCAATGTAATTGACTTGTAAACCCACACCAAAACGCTATAAATCATGATCATAAGTAAATAATAATTAGAATTAATTTATTTTTAAATTTAAATTCACATTAAAATATCAAAATGGATGTTTATAAAAATTAAAATAAAGATGTTTCTTTTGCAATTTTATTGTTTTTCTTATTATCAAGTCTAACTTATTTGTGTTATATAATCTTCATAACTTATAGATAAGTTTGCATTCTTTTTATTAACTCATTCATGTCTTCATCCCAAAAAAAAATTTCAATCCTTTCTGATTGGTAATAGTTCGGTTTTTTTTTCCGAAGGAAGTTCCAAAGGTGCAGTTTGTAGCAAAACCTTGTTTGCTAAGTGCATTGGGGGGCCATTTCTCTTTTTAATCTTGTTCAATGGGACAATTCTATGTCAATGGGGGGCTTTCTTACCCTATTTGTTGTCAATGAGTTCCATTGTATTTCTTTTGATCTATTGCAGTTGGTTGTATCTGGGATGAGATTGAGTCAAAACCCACCTTTTACTCTTAATTTTTTTTAAAGTCATTTTATTTTAGGTTATTGTCAACAAATTAAATGGTTTGACAATATTTTATGGGAGGAGCATTAACTATATGGATTAATAAGAGAGTCCTTTTATTTCATATTGATGTTGATAAAATTAAATGGTTTGACACCAAATTTATATAAGAAACAAATATCAACAATGTCCACAAATAAAAACCATATAAAATGAAATAGTTTCCTAAATAATTTAAAATAAACAAATAATTCATAATTTATTAAAATATTATTACTATTTAATTAATCTTAGTTTAAACTTTGGAAATTTCATTATATTTTTTTTTAATAATAGTAATAATAATAATTGGACATTAATTATATTAATTAAATGTATACGAATTAAATATGTAGATTCTTTTTCTTATCTCACCTAAGAGCAAACAGATTAATAAGAATCCTTTTATTCCATATTGATGTTGATAAAATTAATTAGTTTGATATTTTGATAGATTATTTTTCTTGTCTCACTTAAGAGCAAACAAATTAATAAGAATCCTTTTATTCCATATTGATGTTGATAAAACTAAATGGTTTGACATTGTGTTACATATAAGGAGAAAATATCAATATGAATTAATAAGAGTCAATTTAATCCACATCGATGTTGATAAAATTAAATAGTTTGGTATTATATTACATACAAAGAGAGAATATCAACTATATAAATTAATAAGAGTCCTTTTATTCCACATTGATGTTGATAAAATTTAATGGTTTGACATCAAGTTTATATAAGAAACAAATATCAACAATATCCAAAAATAAAACCTTATAAAATAAAATAGTTTTCTAAATAAGTTAAAATGAACAAATAATTCATAATTTATTAAAATATTATTATTATTTAATTAATCTAATTTTAAAGTTTAGAAATTCCATTACAAGTTAATAATAATAATAGACATTAATTACATTGATTGAATGTATAAGAGTTGAATATGTAGATTCTTTTTCTTATCCAACCTAAAAGTAAACTCCTTCAAACTCCACAAGTTAAATTAAATAAAATATTATCATTTTTATACAAGATGGTAAATAGTGTCATAAAATAATAAAACATTCCACTTCTATTGAATACACTCTTAAATTAAATTGATTTGGTAAATATTTTATTTTGAATGATATGAGGTAAATTAATAAATGCCTTGTAAAAATTGGCAAAATTTCATTACATTTATTATAAAGATAATCTTCACACCTACTAACTATTTCATGGAAGTAAATTTTTAACATTGAAGCATCTGTGGTAAATAACATTAGTATTTGCACATTGCTCTTTATCTCAATGAAGTTTTCTTCCATTACATTGAGAACCATTAAAAAACTATATATTCTTATCTTTTTTTCACTTTCTAAATTCCAATAATTCTTTGGAAACAATTGCAATGCTTCACACTTCATTATGGATAATGCTTGAAGTGAAAACATAGCTCCTTCATCTATTATGGGAAGCACTTTTAGCTTCTCTTACACAATTAGTGAAAACACCTCCAACTTAAGAAATTCTTCCCTCTTTCCAAATTCCTTTAATAGATTCTCTATATTTTTCTAATACCGGAATGTCTGTGGCAAATAATGTTAGTATTTGCACATCGCTCTTTATCTCATTGTAGTTATCTTCCATTACACTAAGAACCATTGAACAACCATACATTCTTATCTTTTTATTCACTGTTTAAAATCCATAACTCTTTCAAAACAATTTGTAATGACCCTGCTCAAATCTGGTTGAAAACTTTTGATTTTTGGTCTTGGAAATTTTATCAAACACTTCACATACAAGTGTCATATGACTGATATAACATTTTAGTTTGCTTTAATGGCTCTTTCCTTTACTTAACATCAATAAGAATGCTTGCAAGAAGAATCTAGATTGTCTAAACAATGACTTAGCACGAATGTGCAACTAATTTCGGCAATATTCCATGCATATATATGATCTAAGCCTGAGAAATGAACACCTACAGCCAACTGACATTTTTACAAACAGTTGGTATGCAAACTAACTAGCTGATAATAAATGATATCGAAATTCTCAAATGACACCAGCAATTATTATCTCCTTAATTGCAATGAAATTTCTAATACAATGCTCATGAAATATGGCCAAGACTCAATGCTAACAATTTCAAAATGAACCTGATTGGAGACGCCTTCAAATGATATGAATTTCTGAGTTGTCTTCAGACTGGTATACTTCAGATCAGACTTGCATATCTTCCAAATTCCACCTCCAAATGAATATATGTCAATGCCAAAGTGTTAGGAAATGTTGGGCGCCCCTTTTGGATGATATTTGATATTTTTTTGGACTCCTTTAATGCAAAATCGCCCACTTCAAAGTTGCAGACCTGCCATGGATAAACCTTCAAATCTGAAATAATCTCCACAACCTTTGGATTTTTTGTCATAAACAAAACGTTCCTTGGACTTGGGCACTCCAAATGGAACTATGCTTGATGTTGAGAACCCTCTTAGGTGACCAAAACGAAATTGGAAGTGTGGCTGTCCTCAAAAATTACAGTCATATATTCCTCCTTATTGACAGCTGTAATGACCTTCCAAAGGTCTCCAAACTAGTCACAAAAACTTCCCCAAGGAAGGGGAATCCCTTTGGTAACACTATCACTTGCAAACACTTCCTTAAATATTGAAATCGAACCATTCCAATGGGACTGAAACAAAATTACAGTCAGCCCTAAATATATGCATACTCACCAAAATAGACCTCCATTGTCTTGAGAATGTTCTCCCAGCTAGGGCGCTTCAATTGGATGTTCTTGTTGCTTCAACAAACACCTAGAATGAAAGATTAGAATTCATTGCCATAGCTGCCATGAAAGTCTTCAGATTATGCAATGTAAACCCTTGACCAAAGCTTGTCGATGATGCCCAAATGAAGAAGCTGAATGCTTCCTCCTCAAAGTGCAACCCTTCAGATGTTATTTCACACCCTCAGTTATGCTTCCAATGGAGGTTTTCATCTCCAATGGCTATTCTGCAGAAACCCTAGGCTCCACAAGATGAATCAATCAAAATATTATTCATTCAACTGGATGCCGAGAATGAGCTTTTGCCTTTCCTTTTATTCTTTTCTTAAGAGAGCTGAATCACCTTCCTGGCCAATGTGGGATAAAAGATTTATTCCCACATTAAATTATTCACTTAATGCACTTTATTATGTTAAAGTGACTTTATTATTATAAATTTACTTTATAACTTTATAATAATATTAAAATATTAAATAAATCACTTAAGTCACTTAAACTTTAATATCTCTCTCATCATTCATCCGATGCACGAGCCGTCTGAAGCTGTCGACTGAGGAAGTGATTCTGAATGTTATCAATCCATACTGCCAAAAATAGCAGGGGTCCCACGCTGAGTGCTGAATACTGCTAAAAATAGCAACTCAGGCTAGAAGTGTCCGAATGAGCCTGAACGAAAGCCAACTGATCAAGTACTGACAAACTGAAGCTGAGCCAAGCTCCATCAAGAGACCCTCTAACCATGCATATTAACCTACGAGGGCTAAGAATAGGCTAAATCCACCGAACTCTGATGCTCACAAAAATGGGGACATTACAGTCCGCCCTCCCTGAAATTGCTTGTCCTCAAGCAATCTCTACTACAAAGAAACCCAACTCCCCGGAAGGCCCAAAAATAAGAACTATGAAGTGTCCCACACATCACTAACTGTCTCCTGTAGCATCAACAAAAACACAACTGCGCAAGCTATCCCTGGATCCCAAACCCATAGTGAAAGTCTGTCGTGTCTGTCATCCTTAGGCTGCCACTGCGCTCTACTGCCTCCAACTTCACCATGTTGTGAGTGGTGCAGTAACACAATGGGACCCATCCAATACTCAGTGCCAAAACTGTCACCACCTGGATCCCAATACAATCTGAATTCACATCCATCTGTCATGTGGAGATAAGAACTTCTTGAAGCATCTGCTACACTGAATCTCACCCTGTCCTCTGCTAAACCCTCGTGGATGTGATTATTGACCAAGCCATCATGCCAACTGACACCATAGTCATCCTGTAACCATGTACCCATAAGAAAACTCTCTGACATAGAAGTAGCAAACCCTGTTGGATACCTATCAGCATGATGTAAAACTGACAGTTGTCCCTGCAAGTAATCCCCTGCAAACAGCTGAGTCGAACGCTTGCAGCCGCTAATCCCATCTTCTGAAGATGGTGAATACCCATCCCACAACGGATGGTATAACTCTGGGGCCAATCCACACTGATGCATCATCAAATTCCTCGTGTGTGGACCAACGGAGAAGTGATAAACACTCCTCACTATGCAATCAAGATGAAATGCTCCCACCTCTGTCAATGGCTGACCATCATAGTCCTGGGGAAACAAATCAGCATAAGTATAAATCTCTGTACTGGATGATGCCTCACATATCTCCTGTGACGACGATGAAGTAGTGACGTGATCTGTCACACAACTCTCGGAAAAATCAACTATCTCATCACAAGAGCTCTCAACCAAAACACTCATCCCATCTAAATTGACTACACCAATATCTGCGATAGATGTAACCACATCTTCACTACAACTCGTGGAGATAAGATCCTCATCAACTGCCTCTGTATATAACTGCACTGTATTTGCAGCTGGTGGAAATTGTGCCAAACTCAACTCCACGGTAAGCTCCTCCAACCGTGACTGTGACTCTTGAAGGGCCAACTGAGCACTCTCCAACGAGTCCATAGTCACCTCAAGCTCATGAGTGAGCTCATCAACCTGCTCCTCTTTCCTCTGCAATGCATCATAACAAATGCAATCCCACTCGAGAAGAAAATCCCTGTCTGCAAGTAGTTTTAAGTAATTTTGTTTCATCATTCCAATTGCTTCTCGAAGTGCATGTATCTCTGCAAGGGAAAAACCACTATCACCATGCTCATCTGTCAAAGGAGTACTCCAACCATAGGTAGCTAACATCTGACGAGCAACATCAAAATGCTCAATGGTTGTGGCAATCATATTGTCATTCGCTTTTAGTTGCCCAACCAAATGATGACTCTGTAGCTTATGACCCCCATACAAGTTTTCCGGTTCACAATATGCACTATGATATGACGCTGATTCGTCATCACTCTCCTCATGATAAGCAGCATCATGTGTGCTTTCATCCATGCACACCTCAACATCTAAGGTACTGCTGCTATGTACCTCAAAGGATGGCTCAACTGATAAGGTAGAAGTTGCTGGTATGACAGTATCTTCACACACTTCTACTCCCAAAGTAACTGCATGCCCATCCAAAACACGATCCTGGGATTCCATATCAACATATGAATCTTCTAGCTTGTTTTCAAGGGGCTGATCAGACTCACCATGACATGAATCATCAACATACAATGCATCATTAGTACCCAATTCCTGAGTACTTTCATGTGACAACTCAATAGTAGTATCTTGCACCTGTGAAATCACGGCTGTCTCATGTTGTTGGAAAGTTTTATCACTGTTGTCATAAAAATCAGAACTGTTAGCAAGGTTGATAACATCCTCTGAAGTGTTTTTACTATCATTTTGTGGCTCCACCGTACCATTTTCTTGATGTAAAATTTCCTTATCAACCACCATTTCATTTTCAACCCCATGTCCATCTGTAGGTTGAAGATCACGATCTGCTAACTTATCTCTTTTTAACCCAAACACATCATAGAGACTCTTAGATACTTCACCAAGTCTCTCATTTTTACTTCGTGATGAGGTTCGTCTTGAAAGGGAATCCTCATACTACTGCGGACTATGGGTTAATCTTCATTGTGAAAGCTTAAGTTTCCACTGGATATCATTCAACATGCTCTCAACGCTTGGCTGCTCGCATTTCTTTGGTTTTCTTCTTTGCTTGTTATAATCTATCCGATGCTCCATATATTGTTTGAAGTTTAGAAGCTCTTTGATATTATCTGGTAGTGCTTTATACTCCTCATAAGCGTCTGTTATCTCATCAGCAAATTTAGAAGCCATGACAACCATTTTGCTATCCAAGATGGCCAATCTGATAAAAAGAACCCTGATTTTCAGCCTCAAGAATTTTGTCAAACAGATTGCTTGCAACTCTCTTCAACTGAAATCTGACTTCACTTTGGATTTCGACTTTATGTATTGTTTCAAATGCATGGAGAATTAATCTGAAACTTGCTAATGACTGAAATGATAATGGGAGTGCAATTAAGTATGCTATCAGATTTTCCAATGCAATTTAAAATCTGAAAAAGACAATAATTGACAGCTACAGCAACCCAGACACTTTTACAAACAATTTGCAAGTAAACTCCAAGCTTCTTAATAGGACTGTGATTGACTTGAATAATGCTAATATGCCAATGATGGTCGTCCTTTTTGTAAGAGTAGCTATCAAGTTCATATGACTTTGGTGATGGCTATAAGCTAGCATCCATGATGTACTCTTGCTGTTGTATCCCGTTAGAAGATAGACCGATAGCTGAGTGTCTCAATAACATAGACGACTCTGGTTCTGAGAGGCCACGTCCTCCAATCACCCACGATCTATGTGCGTCCCTATAAATCAGTGATTCCTTAGAGACGCCTCACAATTTCTTCTATGGCCGTATCAGATTCAAAAAGTGTGGCTTTGTTTTGTCTTTCCCTAGCTGGCGTTTATTTGTCCCCTTGACTATATATGCCACAATTTTTAATTAATCAACTCCTGTGTGTGCGGCTCCCTGTATTCCTTGTCTTCTGTCGTTGCCATACTGCTTAATTGAATCCAATCTGAAATAACCCAATCAGGCTGGCAAGAAACCGCTCTGATACCACTGTAATGACCCTGCTCAAATCTGGTTGAAAACTTTTGATTTTTGGTCTTGGAAATTTTATCAAACACTTCACATACAAGTGTCATATGACTGATATAACATTTTAGTTTGCTTTAATGGCTCTTTCCTTTACTTAACATCAATAAGAATGCTTGCAAGAAGAATCTAGATTGTCTAAACAATGACTTAGCACGAATGTGCAACTAATTTCGGCAATATTCCATGCATATATATGATCTAAGCCTGAGAAATGAACACCTACAACCAACTGACATTTTTACAAACAGTTGGTATGCAAACTAACTAGCTGATAATAAATGATATCGAAATTCTCAAATGACACCAGCAATTATTATCTCCTTAATTGCAATGAAATTTCTAATACAATGCTCATGAAATATGGCCAAGACTCAATGCTAACAATTTCAAAATGAACCTGATTGGAGACGCCTTCAAATGATATGAATTTCTGAGTTGTCTTCAGACTGGTATACTTCAGATCAGACTAGCATATCTTCCAAATTCCACCTCCAAATGAATATATGTCAATGCCAAAGTGTTAGGAAATGTTGGGCGCCCCTTTTGGATGATATTTGATATTTTTTTAGACTCCTTTAATGCAAAATCGCCCACTTCAAAGTTGCAGACCTGCCATGGATAAACCTTCAAATCTGAAATAATCTCCACAACCTTTGGATTCTTTGTCATAAACAAAACGTTCCTTGGACTTGGGCACTCCAAATGGAACTATGCTTGATGTTGAGAACCCTCTTAGGTGACCAAAACGAAATTGGAAGTGTGGCTGTCCTCAAAAATTACAGTCATATATTCCTCCTTATTGACAGCTGTAATGACCTTCCAAAGGTCTCCAAACTAGTCACAAAAACTTCCCCAAGGAAGGGGAATCCCTTTGGTAACACTATCACTTGCAAACACTTCCTTAAATATTGAAATCGAACCATTCCAATGGGACTGAAACAAAATTACAGTCAGCCCTAAATATATGCATACTCACCAAAATAGACCTCCATTGTCTTGAGAATGTTCTCCCAGCTAGGGCGCTTCAATTGGATGTTCTTGTTGCTTCAACAAACACCTAGAATGAAAGATTAGAATTCATTGCCATAGCTGCCATGAAAGTCTTCAGATTATGCAATGTAAACCCTTGACCAAAGCTTGTCGATGATGCCCAAATGAAGAAGCTGAATGCTTCCTCCTCAAAGTGCAACCCTTCAGATGTTATTTCACACCCTCAGTTATGCTTCCAATGGAGGTTTTCGTCTCCAATGGCTATTCTACAGAAACCCTAGGCTCCACAAGATGAATCAATCAAAATATTATTCATTCAACTGGATGCCGAGAATGAGCTTTTGCCTTTCCTTTTATTATTTTCTTAAGAGAGCTGAATCACCTTCCTGGCCAATGTGGGATAAAAGATTTATTCCCACATTAAATTATTCACTTAACGCACTTTATTATGTTAAAGTGACTTTATTATTATAAATTTACTTTATAACTTTATAATAATATTAAAATATTAAATAAATCACTTAAGTCACTTAAACTTTAATATCTCTCTCATCATTCATCCGATGCACGAGCCGTCTGAAGCTGTCGACTGAGGAAGTGATTCTGAACGCTATCAATCCATACTGCCAAAAATAGCAGGGGTCCCACGCTGAGTGCTGAATACTACTAAAAATAGCAACTCAGGCTAGAAGTGTCTGAATGAGCCTGAACGAAAGCCAACTGATCAAGTACTGACAAACTGAAGCTGAGCCAAGCTCCATCAAGAGACCCTCTAACCATGCATATTAACCTACGAGGGCTAAGAATAGGCTAAATCCACCGAACTCTGATGCTCACAAAAATGGGGACATTACAGTCTGCCCTCCCTGAAATTGCTTGTCCTCAAGCAATCTCTACTACAAAGAAACCCAACTCCCCGGAAGGCCCAAAAATAAGAACTGTGAAGTGTCCCACACATCACTAACTGTCTCCTGTAGCATCAACAAAAACACAACTGCGCAAGCTATCCCTGGATCCCAAACCCATAGTGAAAGTCTGTCGTGTCTGTCATCCTCAGGCTGCCACTGCGCTCTACTGCCTCCAACTTCACCATGTTGTGAGTGGTGAAGTAACACAATGGGACCCATCCAATACTCAGTGCCAAAACTGTCACCACCTGGATCCCAATACAATCTGAATTCACATCCATCTGTCATGTGGAGATAAGAACTTCTTGAAGCATCTGCTACACTGAATCTCACCCTGTCCTCTGCTAAACCCTCGTGGATGTGATTATTGACCAAGCCATCATGCCAACTGACACCATAGTCATCCTGTAACCATGTACCCATAAGAAAACTCTCTGACATAGAAGTAGCAAACCCTGTTGGATACCTATCAGCATGATTTAAAACTGACAGCTGTCCCTGCAAGTAATCCCCTGCAAACAGCTGAGTCGAACGCTTGCAGCCGCTAATCCCATCTTCTGAAGATGGTGAATACCCATCCCACAACGGATGGTATAACTCTGGGGCCAATCCACACTGATGCATCATCAAATTCCTCGTGTGTGGACCAACGGAGAAGTGATAAACACTCCTCACTATGCAATCAAGATGAAATGCTCCCACCTCTGTCAATGGCTGACCATCATAGTCCTGGGGAAACAAATCAGCATAAGTACAAATCTCTGTACTGGATGATGCCTCACATATCTCCTGTGACGACGATGAAGTAGTGACGTGATCTGTCACACAACTCTCGGAAAAATCAACTATCTCATCACAAGAGCTCTCAACCAAAACACTCATCCCATCTGAATTGACTACACCAATATCTGCAATAGATGTAACCACATCTTCACTACAACTCGTGGAGATAAGATCCTCATCAACTGCCTCTATATATAACTGCACTGTATCTGCAGCTGGTGGAAATTGTGCCAAACTCAACTCCATGGTAAGCTCCTCCAACCGTGACTGTGACTCTTGAAGGGCCAACTGAGCACTCTCCAACGAGTCCATAGTCACCTCAAGCTCATGAGTGAGCTCATCAACCTGCTCCTCTTTCCTCTGCAATGCATCATAACAAATGCAATCCCACTCGAGAAGAAAATCCCTGTCTGTAAGTAGTTTTAAGTAATTTTGTTTCATCATTCCAATTGCTTCTCGAAGTGCATGTATCTCTGCAAGGGAAAAACCACTATCACCATGCTCATCTGTCAAAGGAGTACTCCAACCATAGGTAGCTAACATCTGACGACCAACATCAAAATGCTCAATGGTTGTGGCAATCATACTGTCATTCGCTTTTAGTTGCCCAACCAAATGATGACTCTGTAGCTTATGACCCCCATACAAGTTTTCCGGTTCACAATATGCACTATGATATGACGCTGATTCGTCATCACTCTCCTCATGATAAGCAGCATCATGTGTGCTTTCATCCATGCACACCTCAACATCTAAGGTACTGCTGCTATGTACCTCAAAGGATGGCTCAACTGATAAGGTAGAAGTTGCTGGTATGACAGTATCTTCACACACTTCTACTCCCAAAGTAACTGCATGCCCATCCAAAACACGATCCTGGGATTCCATATCAACATATGAATCTTCTAGCTTGTTTTCAAGGGGCTGATCAGACTCACCATGACATGAATCATCAACATACAATGCATCATTAGTACCCAATTCCTGAGTACTTTCATGTGACAACTCAATAGTAGTGTCTTGCACCTGTGAAATCACGGCTGTCTCATGTTGTTGGAAAGTTTTATCACTGTTGTCATAAAAATCAGAACTGTTAGCAAGGTTGATAACATCCTCTGAAGTGTTGTTACTATCATTTTGTGGCTCCACCGTACCATTTTCTTGATGTAAAATTTCCTTATCAACCACCATTTCATTTTCAACCCCATGTCCATCTGTAGGTTGAAGATCACGATCTGCTAACTTATCTCTTTTTAACCCAAACACATCATAGAGACTCTTAGATACTTCACCAAGTCTCTCATTTTTACTTCGTGATGAGGTTCGTCTTGAAAGGGAATCCTCATACTGCTGCGGACTATGGGTTAATCTTCGTTGTGAAAGCTTAAGTTTCCACTGGATATCATTCAACATGCTCTCAACGCTTGGTTGCTCGCATTTCTTTGGTTTTCTTCTTTGCTTGTTATAATCTATCCGATGCTCCATATATTGTTCGAAGTTTAGAAGATCTTTGATATTATCTGGTAGTGCTTTGTACTCCTCATAAGCGTCTGTTATCTCATCAGCAAATTTAGAAGCCATGACAACCATTTTGCTATCCAAGATGGCCAATCTGATAAAAAGAACCCTGATTTTCAGCCTCAAGAATTTTGTCAAACAGATTGCTTGCAACTCTCTTCAACTGAAATCTGACTTCACTTTGGATTTCCACTTTATGTATTGTTTCAAATGCATGGAGAATTAATCTGAAACTTGCTAATGACTGAAATGATAATGGGAGTGCAATTAAGTATGCTATCAGATTTTCCAATGCAATTTAAAATCTGAAAAAGACAATAATTGACAGCTACAGCAACCCAGACACTTTTACAAACAATTTGCAAGTAAACTCCAAGCTTCTTAATAGGACTGTGATTGACTTGAATAATGCTAATATGCCAATGATGGTCGTCCTTTTTGTAAGAGTAGCTATCAAGTTCATATGACTTTGGTGATGGCTATAAGCTAGCATCCATGATGTACTCTTGCTGTTGTATCCCGTTAGAAGATAGACCGATAGCTGAGTGTCTCAATAACATAGACGACTCTGGTTCTGAGAGGCCACGTCCTCCAATCACCCACGATCTATGTGCGTCCCTATAAATCAGTGATTCCTTAGAGACGCCTCACAATTTCTTCTGTGGCCGTATCAGATTCAAAAAGTGTGGCTTTGTTTTGTCTTTCCCTAGCTGGCGTTTATTTGTCCCCTTGACTATATATGCCACAATTTTTAATTAATCAACTCCTGTGTGCGCGGCTCCCTGTATTCCTTGTCTTCTGTCGTTGCCATACTGCTTAATTGAATCCAATCTGAAATAACCCAATCAGGCTGGCAGGAAACCGCTCTGATACCACTGTAATGACCCTGCTCAAATCTGGTTGAAAACTTTTGATTTTTGGTCTTGGAAATTTTATCAAACACTTCACATACAAGTGTCATATGACTGATATAACATTTTAGTTTGCTTTAATGGCTCTTTCCTTTACTTAACATCAATAAGAATGCTTGCAAGAAGAATCTAGATTGTCTAAACAATGACTTAGCACGAATGTGCAACTAATTTCGGCAATATTCCATGCATATATATGATCTAAGCCTGAGAAATGAACACCTACAGCCAACTGACATTTTTACAAACAGTTGGTATGCAAACTAACTAGCTGATAATAAATGATATCGAAATTCTCAAATGACACCAGCAATTATTATCTCCTTAATTGCAATGAAATTTCTAATACAATGCTCATGAAATATGGCCAAGACTCAATGCTAACAATTTCAAAATGAACCTGATTGGAGACGCCTTCAAATGATATGAATTTCTGAGTTGTCTTCAGACTGGTATACTTCAGATCAGACTTGCATATCTTCCAAATTCCACCTCCAAATGAATATATGTCAATGCCAAAGTGTTAGGAAATGTTGGGCGCCCCTTTTGGATGATATTTGATATTTTTTTGGACTCCTTTAATGCAAAATCGCCCACTTCAAAGTTGCAGACCTGCCATGGATAAACCTTCAAATCTGAAATAATCTCCACAACCTTTGGATTCTTTGTCATAAACAAAACGTTCCTTGGACTTGGGCACTCCAAATGGAACTATGCTTGATGTTGAGAACCCTCTTAGGTGACCAAAACGAAATTGGAAGTGTGGCTGTCCTCAAAAATTACAGTCATATATTCCTCCTTATTGACAGCTGTAATGACCTTCCAAAGGTCTCCAAACTAGTCACAAAAACTTCCCCAAGGAAGGGGAATCCCTTTGGTAACACTATCACTTGCAAACACTTCCTTAAATATTGAAATCGAACCATTCCAATGGGACTGAAACAAAATTACAGTCAGCCCTAAATATATGCATACTCACCAAAATAGACCTCCATTGTCTTGAGAATGTTCTCCCAGCTAGGGCGCTTCAATTGGATGTTCTTGTTGCTTCAACAAACACCTAGATTGAAAGATTAGAATTCATTGCCATAGCTGCCATGAAAGTCTTCAGATTATGCAATGTAAACCCTTGACCAAAGCTTGTCGATGATGCCCAAATGAAGAAGCTGAATGCTTCCTCCTCAAAGTGCAACCCTTCAGATGTTATTTCACACCCTCAGTTATGCTTCCAATGGAGGTTTTTGTCTCCAATGGCTATTTTGCAGAAACCCTAGGCTCCACAAGATGAATCAATCAAAATATTATTCATTCAACTGGATGCCGAGAATGAGCTTTTGCCTTTCCTTTTATTCTTTTCTTAAGAGAGCTGAATCACCTTCCTGGCCAATGTGGGATAAAAGATTTATTCCCACATTAAATTATTCACTTAACGCACTTTATTATGTTAAAGTGACTTTATTATTATAAATTTACTTTATAACTTTATAATAATATTAAAATATTAAATAAATCACTTAAGTCACTTAAACTTTAATATCTCTCTCATCATTCATCCGATGCACGAGCCGTCTGAAGCTGTCGACTGAGGAAGTGATTCTGAACGCTATCAATCCATACTGCCAAAAATAGCAGGGGTCCCACGCTGAGTGCTGAATACTGCTAAAAATAGCAACTCAGGCTAGAAGTGTCCGAATGAGCCTGAACGAAAGCCAACTGATCAAGTACTGATAAACTGAAGCTGAGCCAAGCTCCATCAAGAGACCCTCTAACCATGCATATTAACCTACGAGGGCTAAGAATAGGCTAAATCCACCGAACTCTGATGCTCGCAAAAATGGGGACATTACACAATTGTAATGTTTCACACTTAATTATGGATAATGTTTGAAGTGAAAACATAACTCTTTCATCTATTATGGGAAGTACCTCTAGCTTCTCTAACACAAGTAGTGAAAACACCTCCAACTTAAGAAATTATTCCCTCTTTCCAAATTACTTTAATAGGTTCCCTATATTTTTATAACACTTAATCATCTATAGAAAATAACATTAGTATTTGCACATCGCTCTTTATCTCAATGAAGTGTTCTTCCATTACACTGAGAACCATTCAACAACCATATATTCTTATCTTTTTTCACTTTGTAAATTCCAATAACTCTTTGGAAACAAATATAATACTTCACACTTCATTATGGATAATGTTTGAAGTGAAAACATAGTTCATTCATCTATTATGGGTAGCAGCTCTATCTTCTCTAACACAAGTAGTGAAAACACCTCCAGCTTAAGAAATTCATTTATTAGGTTCTCTATATTTTTCTAAGATTGGAGCATATATGGAAATTAATGTTGGTATTTGCACATCACTCTTTATGTCAATGAAGTTTTCTTCCATTACACTAAGAACCATATATTTTTTTAATCTTTTTTTCACTTTTTAAATTCTAATATTGGAAATAATTGTAATGCTTGACACTTCATTATGGATAATGTTTGTTGTGAAAACATAGCTCCTTCATCTATTATGGGCAGATTCTCTAGCTTCTCTAACATAATTAGTGAAAACACCTCCAGCTTAAGAAAATTTTCCATCTTTCCAAATTAATTTAATAGGCTCTCTATATTTTTCTAACACTAGATCATCTATGGCAAATAACATTAGTATTTTCACATCGCTCTTTATCTCGATGACATTTTCTTTCATTACATTGAGAACCATTGAACAATCATATATATATATATATATATATATATATATATATATATATATATATATATATATTCACTTTTTAAATTCCTATAACATTTTGGAAACAATTGTAATGCTTCACACTTCATTATGGATAATGTTTAAAGTGAAAACATAGCTCCTTCATCTATTATGGGTAGCACTTCTAGCTTCTCTAACACAATTAGTGAAAACACCTCCAACTTAAGAAATTCTTCCCTCTTTCCAAATTTCTTTAATAGGTTGTCTATATTTTTCTAATACTAGAGCATCTGTGGAAATTAATGTTAGTATTTACACATCAATCTTTATCTCAATGAAGTTTTCTTCCATTACACTGAGAACCATTGAACAACCACACATTCTTATCTTATTTTTACACTTTTTAAAATCCATAACTCTTTCAAAACATCTATAATATTTCACACTTAATTATGGATAATGTTTGAAGTGAAATCATATCTCTTTCATCTATTATGGGTAGTGCCTCTAGCTTCTCTAACACAAGTAGAGAAAATACCTACATCTTAAGAAATTATTCCCTCTTTACAAATTCCTTTAACAGGTTCTCTATATTTTTGTAACACTCAAGCATATATGATAAAGAACATTAGTATTTACACATTGCTCTTTATCTCAATGAAGTCTTCTTCCATTACACTGAGAACCATTGAATAACCATATATTCTTATCTTTTTCTCAGTTTGGAAATTCTAATAACTCTTTTGAAACAACTGTAATACTTCACACTTCATTATGGATAATTTTTGAAGTGGAAACATTATTCGTTCATATATTATGGGTAGCACCTCTAGCTTCTCTAACACAAGTAGTGAAAACACCTCTAGCTTAAGAAATTCTTGCCTCTTTGAAAATTCCTTTATTAGGTTCTCTATATTTTTCTAAGACTGGAACATCTATGGAAAATAATGGTAGTATTTGCACATCACTCTTTATCTAAATGAAGTTTTCCTACTTTACACTAAGAACCATTGAACAACCATATATTTTTATCTTTTTTTCACTTTTTAAATTCCAATATTGGAAATAATTGTAATGCTTCACACTTCATTATGGATAATGTTTGTTATGAAAACATATATCCTTCATCTATTATGGGTAGAACCTCTAGCTTCTCTAACATAATTAGTGAAAACACCTCCAGCTTAAGAAATTCTTCCCTCTTTCTAAATTACTTTAATATGTTCTCTATATTTTTATAAAACTAGAGCATCTATGGTAAATAACGTTAGTATTTTTACATCACTCTTTATCTCAATGAAATTTTCTTCCATTACATTCATAACCATTTAAAAATCATATGTTCTTATCTTTTTTTCACTTTTTAAATTCCTATAGCATTTTGGAAACAACTGTAATGCTTCACACTTCATTATCAATAATGTTTGAAGTGAAAACATAGTTCCTTCATCTATTATTGGTAGCACTTATAGCTTGTCTAACACAATTAGTGAAAACACCTCCAGCATAAGAAATTCTTCCCTCTTTCCAAATTCCTTTAATAGGTTCTCTATATTTTTATAATACTGGAGCATCTGTGGAAAATAATGTTAGTATTTGCACATCACTCTTTATCTCAATGAATTTTTCTTCCATTACATCGAGAACCATTGAAAAATCACACATTCTTATCTTTTTTTCTTTTTTTTCACTTTTTAAAATCCATAACTCTTTCAAAACAACTATAATGCTTCACACTTAATTATGGATAATGTTTGAAGTGAAAACATAGGTCTTTCATCTATTATGGGTAGTACCTCTAGATTCTCTAACACAAGTAGTGAAAACACCTCTAGATTAAGAAATTATTCCCTCTTTCCAAATTCCTTTAATAGGTTCTCTATACTTTTCTAACATTTGAGCATCTATGGCAAATAACATTAGTATTTGCACATCGATCTTTATCTCAATGAAGTCTTCTTCCATTACACTGAGAACCATTGAATAACCATATATTCTTATCTTTTTTTCACTTTGGAAATTCCAATAACTATTTGAAAACAATTGTAATACTTCACACTTCATTATGGATAATATTGGAAGTGGAAACATAGTTCCTTCATCTATTATGGGTAGTACCTCTAGCTTCTCTAACACAAGTAGTGAAAACACCTCCAGCTTAAGAAAATCTTCCCTCTTTGAAAATTCCTTTATCAGGTTCTCTTATTTTTCTAAGATTGGAGCATCTATGGAAAATAATGTTAGTATTTGCACATCACTCTTTATCTCAATGAATTTTTCTTCCATTACACTAAGAACCATTGAACAACCATATATTTTCATCTTTTTTTCACTTTTTAAATTTTAATATTGGAAATGACTGTAATGCTTCACACTTAATTATGGATAATTTTTGATGTGAAAACATAGCTCCTTCATCTATTATGGGTTGTGCCTCTAGCTTCTCTAACATAATTAGTGAAAACACCTCTAGCTTAAGAAATTCTTCCCTCTTTCCAAATTCATTTAATAGGTTCTCTATATTTTTCTAACACTAGAACATCTATGGCAAATAACGTTAGTATTTTCACATCACTTTTTATCTTAATGAAGTTTACTTCCATTACATTGATAACCATTGAACAATAATATATTCTTATCTTTTTTTCACTTTTTAAATTCCAATAAATTTTTGGAAACAACTGTAATGCTTCACACTTCATTATGGATAATGTGTGAATTGAAAACATAGCTGCTTCATCTATTATAGGTAGCACTTCTAGCTTATCTAACACAATTAGTGAAAACACCTCCAACTTAAGAATTTATTCCCTCTTTCCAAATTTCTTTAATAGCTTCTCTATATTTTTTTAACATTGGAGAATTTATGGCAAATAACTTTAGTATTTGCACATTGCTCTTTATCTCAATGAATTTTTCTTCCATTACATCGAGAATCATTGAATAACCATATATTCTTATATTTTTTTTCAATTTTAAAATTCTAATAAATATTTAGAAACAAATATAATGATTTACACTTCATTATGGATAATGTTTGAAGTGAAAATATAGCTCCTTTATCTATTATGGGCAATGCCTCTAGCTAATCCAACACAATTAGTGAAAACACCTCCAACTTAAGAAATTCTTCCCTCTTTCCAAATTTCTTTTATAGGTTATCTATATTTTTTAAATACAACTTCTAATAAGTTTTAATATAATTTTTAATTAGGTTTAATTTATTATATTTAGGCATATCCTTTCTTAGAAATTTAAATTTGTGTTTCTCTCTCTTTCTTTCAACAAAATGACACGTGGTAAAAATTATGCATTTGTGTTTCTCTCTCTTTTACTCAACATAGAGAGCCCAAGTCAACCTACTGTATCAAATTTGAGATATTCATGACAAGGTTTTTCACTTGGAAGCCCAAACTCAGGGAAGGATTTTGATGAATTGTCATTGAAAAAATAAACACTGACTCTCTTATCGTCATTTCTAGTATCCCTTCTTCCACTAAAAATTGATGGCTAAGATTTATTCAATCAGGGAGATCTATTACATTCAATGTTTTGGCATGGATTGAATCCATAGATCAATGTGTTTCCCCCATCCATTTCTATGTACGTCTATATGCATGCATTCTCATAAATCCCCAATATCAAATTTAACAACAATATCAATTTTTAAATTTTGGTTTATTTTATATCAATGAATTTTATATTTACAAGCCACAACATCTTAAGGCTCTATTTGATCCTATAGTAATGACATAATAATCATCATCATCATCATCATTGATTGTAACATATTAATATGGATTCAATGTGTTTGAGTTATGTAAAAAATATTAACACATATTTAATTATAAAAAAATAGATAATTTAAATATTTTTGGGGACATATTAATTGGTGTACATACTTAATTTTGATACATAACTAGTCAATTGTTATAATAAAAATGTATTTAAGTGATTAATGATTATTAGACTTTGATAAGATCATGTTATCATGTGTTCCTTATGTTTATTAGCTTGTTCATGTTTTCTTCAATTTTGTGTTAATCGGCAACAACCACACCTAATCTGACTACCTTATTCGTAAGGCTATAGAATTTATCATGGTTAAATATTTACACTGACTAGGATATGACATTAAAACACATTAGTAATTTGACCAAAGGGCCATCATTACCATGGCCAACTATATTCCCACACATGGATATTAGGTGAGTTATATTTTTTGTTTTCTAAGCACCATTTTTCACCATTTTATTCACTCCTTTATATGCCGACACATTGCCATTACATGGGGCCACCACTTCGATGCCCAAATCTCCTCTTGCTCCTGTAATTTAACTATAAATACTTAGTCAAGATTCTAGGTGAAATCACTCCTAATGGAATGTAATGTAGATGCTTGATCAAGTGTGTTCCAATATGGAATTCTCTTTAGTTTGAAAGGATTTGTAGGCATATTATGAGCATATTAGACAATTTCATTTTGATTTTTATTTATAGAGATAATATCATAAAGGGGATATGAAGTAATAAACAATGTAACACCATGATTTCCTTGTACAAATAATATCATTGGCCTACCCATTTTAGGTTTAAAACTGGGAGTCTCCTTCACATTTATGGAAAATAAATACCTTCAATGGGTTTGGTGGATTAATGTATTTGATCGCATTATCCACCATAATTAGAATACAATCATCCTTTTTTTTTTGTCTCTAAAGGTCTCAAACATTTATTGACACCATTTGTAAATTGAATGTGGTATGGCCATATGTACAACATGATAACAACCATGATTTTTGACAATGATCAGAAACCATCGAGTGGATTCAAATCATCGATCCCTCCTGGGCATTGAGTTAATGAACTATTATAAGCTTATATTTCCAAGAAGGGACTTAAAAGCTTGACCTACTACATCCCTTATTTCAATTGTAATTATAGGAAGCATAGATAACAATAATATTAACACCCTATATTTATCATGCTAATTGTCTTAAATTTATCTATCTAAAAACATCAATGAATATCTATCTCAAGGTTATTATTTTGGATTTATCATATCATTTTGCCCATTAAAAGTTCCATATTGATTAAAAATTCCATCACATTATTTGTAAAGTTTATATTGATTAGTGATAGATTGCCTTTATATGGGTTTGATAATCTATCAGTCTCAAAAACATCATTCAAGGAGATAAAAAAGGGCTCCAAAGTCAATTATATGCCTAAGATATCACTTTTATTTATCACATTATTTAAGAAAAAACAAAACAACCCTATGATAGTCAAATATACATCCAATTTAAAGTCTTCCATATTTATTGACATTGCACACTATTACACTTTACCACCACCTATTTGGATGTTATTGCATATTATGCATGTCAATGTAATTAGGCATACAAGTCTTTTTACATAGTTGAGTACAATTTTGTGCATAAATAGTTCCAACCAGTCTCTATTCCATAAAATGAGACAATATAATCTGTAGTGGGGAATGATTGACCCCATTTGCACATCACATTAAACCAATCAATTGATCAATTCAATGTGGTGAGAAAAAAGGGCCAATCAAACCCAAATCCACTTAATGAAATAATATAATGTGGATTAGGGCTTGATTGGAAATTTTTTGCCATCATAATGAACCAAAAGATTGATTGGTTTAATGTGGTACACAAATGGCACCAATCGAGCCTAATTCATTAAATGCAAAAATCTAATGTGAACTCAAGATTAATTGGCCTTGTTTGCATAATAAATTGAGCTAAATGATTGATTATCAGAAAGCAGTGAGAAAATAGAGCTAATTAAACCCTAATTCATCAAATGTGACAATTTAATTTGGATTAGTGTTCAATTGGGCTTGTTTGAGCACCACATTAAACTTATCAATTGGTTGGTTCAATATGGTATACAAACATGGCCAATCAATCCTTAATCAACCAAGTGCGATAATCTAATGTGGATTAGGGCTTGATTTGCCCATGTTTTACACCACATTGAAATGATCTCATTGGGAGACCCTAAATGGATATTCATATACCAAATTAATATGTTCATTTCATTACTTCCCATTGGTTCAAGTATGATGATGATGATGATGATGATGATGATGATGATGATGATGATGAAGTGCACTCAGGTTATTGAACAAGGTAAAATGAGAAACATAATTGAAATCTCTACCTCCATAAATACAAATATCATGGATAAGTTATTTTATCTTTAGTTCAATAACTAGGATATGGTGGGTCTGTGCTCGAAGTTCATCTCTAGTTGGTATGTCAACATGGCCAATATGTTATAGTTCATGGTAGGAAATCTCACAATCCACCTACACATTCAATCCATGTTTTATGATGACACATTAGCAATGGTGTTGAAACAGAGGTGGGGAAGAAAATGGGTGGTTACTTGGAGGAGGTGGTGATGGAGATGTTGAGGAGGATGCCGATGACACCCACAAATTACCGATGACACCAATGTGGGTGGAAAGTGTGACCTATGAAAAAGGGATGTTGATTAGACATCTTTTAAATCACTATAAGTTATAAGTTAGCATCTTCCTATGTCCATCCATATGTGTGCATTCTCATAAGTTCCCTTTGACTCTTTTGTGGTTGATCAATAATATCATATTGTAGATTTTGATTTATTCTACATTAATGAATTATATATATATGAGCCACAATATTTTAAGGCACTTTTGATTTAGTAGTAACTAAAATATATTTATATGTATTATTTATGTTTAGGATATTATTATTATTATTACTATTATTATTATTATTATTGGATATATATGGAGATTTTGACTGGAGTAGCAACTGGAAGGTTTTTGACTGGAAAATTTAACTAGATCTAGAGCAAAAACTGAGGGTCCAGTCCTCATGAAAAATTCATCTAGAAGAAATGAAAACACCCCAATAAAACCAACAAGTTCAGCTGAAAACAATGAAAGACACTAACCATAAATAAAGATGAAAAATAAAGACACTAACCATAAATAAAGATGAAAAATTAAAACCTCAAAGAAAAAGGAAACAACTAAAGAGGCACACTAGGGAATGAAAACCAAAAAGAGAAGTGAATAATAGAAGAAGCTAGGGAATAAACAAACATGCAAATTCCTTTGAAGAATAACTCAACCTTTTACTACAAGAAGACACCTACGCCTACTAGAAAGAAGTGATTCCATAGTCCATTGCTCCCCTATAAATGGAGCTCATAGCATCTAGTTGGAGTCTTTCTACTTTAGTTTTTCTACCATGTTTACCTTTTGAGCCACATTTAGGAGTATTCAAGACATTAGGATTATGTGAAATAGATAAAACCAATCTACTGACAAGCCTACCTTCACTATCTTCCCCCTCTTTAGGGTTGCTAAAAGAGACATTTTGATCTGGCCTAGATTACAAAGCAAAAATTTCCTTTACCAAGGAGAGAGGAGGAGGATGCTTTACCTCCTTGACAATATGAGCTATTAAAGGCTCAAAATAATCATCTTTCTAAGGGATATCCTAAATTGGATGAAAACCTACTGAGAATGGAGGTTTAATGGGAATGGATTTTGGGGGAGAATGCAAGCTATGAACCAACTCCTGATTCGAGCAACCAATCTTTCTGATCCATTTATACAAGATCAAAGAGTGAGAACTGGGAATCTTTTTCTTGGGACATGAAGCAATCCTATGATCTACTTGATTTCATTTGAAACATATGAAAGGGAGTCCCTCAAAATTGATAAAATACATCCAAACACTATGAGAATAGGAAATATAGATAGTCGATGTAGAGGTTTGGCTAAATCCAACAAAACACACAACCTAAAAATAATTTAGATTCTACCCGATGGAGTCATTTGTCTTCATAAAGACACCCAACTTGCTTACCAATCTCTTAAGTATAACTGAATTTTATAGTACAGAGTGAATATTATAGAATCTGATCCAAATCAGACCCTGGGATATTACCAAAGACACTGGGTCAAAAATGGGAGTCCATGGACAAAAGAACATCCCCAATCAAAGATCTTTGTCCTATCTCCACATCCAACAAAGAAAAGTCTAAATCTAAAATTTCAAAAAGAGGTGGAGAGTCTAAAAAAGTAAGAGGAATGTACCCTAGGAAAGTTGCTTCTATGTTTTATTTATGAGAAGAGATTGCTTTAGCATTTCCTTTATCTTTCTCCAAACTTGCTTTCACCTCCTCTGACAATTTTTCCTTATGAGACTAGCTTCTAGATAAAAAGATAGGGTCTGATCCAAGTTGAGATTGGATAATGTATTCCTTGCAAAAATGCTAAAATAATGAAACGGGTTTGAAGAGTTAATAAAAGCCTCAAAAACCCTATCTAGATCTGGAATTTCAACAACAATAGGCTTCTTTCAGGACATGAGCCCCTCGGATGCATCTTCTTCTCCCACTAGCTAGTCTAGACCCAGATTCTCTTCAATTGGAATATTTGATCAGGCAAAGTGTGATGCAGAGAAACCTCAAAAGTTTTTGAAAACATTTTTCTTCTTATCCTTACCTAGGAATTTCACTTCTACCTTATTTCTTCCCTTAGTCCTCTATTCTGATGCTACCACTGGAGGTGCTAAAAGCAACACCTAGGTGCCTACTAGATAAAGGCCATTCTGAGACACGTGGGATTTACCAAGAGAAACCTTTGATGTATATTTCCTAGTTTGAGATGGCTCACTTTGACCACCTCAAACTACTAAATCTAACCTCTCCCTAGTTTCCACCATCATCGCTTGAATAACCCAGTCAACTACCGACACTTGATGGGCATCTTTGATTTTTTCCCCCACCTCTTGTTGAGCCTTTTTATTGATAGTCACCACCACCAAATGTCTACCTTCATCCCTTAGGAAAGACTCTACAATATCCTTTTGAAACCTCTTGCAATAACTTTTCTTGGAGCCTTCCACATTTTCTTGACCACCATCACAGATGCCATCTGCAAACCCTAGCTTTTATCTAGCTTCATCAAGTTCTAATGGTCCAATTCTCAACATATAATCCTAATATTATTATTATTATTATTTATTATTGTTATTGTTATTGTTATTGTTATTGTTATTGTTATTTTTATTGTTATTGTTATTGTTATTGTTATTGTTATTGTTATTGTTGTTGTTATTGTTATTGTTATTGTTATTATTATTATTATTATTATTATTATTATTATTATTATTATTATTATTATTATTATTATTATTATTATTTATTGTAATTTATCAATATAGATTTAATGTGTTGGAGTTATGTAAAATAAATTAATGTGGATTTAATTGTAAAGGAATAGACACCTCAAATATTTTTGGGAACATAATGATTAGTGTACACACCTAGTTTTGATACAAGACTAGTTAATTGTTATGATACTAGAATTTTAAGTGATTAGTGATTATTGGTCTTAAATAAGCCCATGTTATTGTGTGTCCTTATGTTTTTCAGCTTGTTCATGTTTCCTTCATTTTTGTGTCAATCATTAGCATCCACACCCAATCTGACTACCTTCTTCATAAGGCCATATAATTTATCATGGTTAAATTGGTACACTAATTTGGATATACCATTAAATAACATCAATAATTTTACCAAAATAAAATCATTACAATGGCCAATCAGAGTCTCACACAAAGATATTAGGTTTGATCTTTTTATTATTTTATAAGTACCATTTTCACCATTTCGTGTAGTCTTTTATGTGGCTATACATTTCCATTAAATGAGACCAAAAATTTGATGCCAAAATCTCCTCTTGCCCCTATACTTTGGCTATCAAGACTTAGTCAGGATTATGGATGCAATCACTTCTCATGGAATGTAATGTATATTCTTGATTTAGTGTGTTTCAATATGGAATTCTCTTCAATTTGAAAGGATTTTTAGGCATATTTTGATCATATTCTTCTCCTACATAGATAATTTCATTTGGATTTTTATTTTTAAACACAACCTCATCAATGAGATCTAAAATAATATACAATGTAACACCATGACCACCTTATACAAATAATATCACTAGCCCACACCTTTTAATTTTCAAATTGGGAGTCTCCTTCACATTTATAGATTATATCTTTAATGGGTTTGGTGGATTAAGGTATCATACCACATTATCCACCATAATTATAATAAAATCATCCTTATGTTTTGCCCCTAAAGTTATTAAACATTTTTTGAAAACATATACAACTTGAATGTGGTATGGGCAAATGTACAACATGATAACTACCATAATTTTTGAGGTAGGCACAATAACCAAAAACCATCTAGTGATTCAACTCATATATCCCTCCTTGATATTGAGTTTTTGAACTATTGCATACCTAAATTTACAAAAATGCATTTGAAACCTTAACATACTACATCCCTTGTTTTAAATCTGATATCAAGAAGCAAAGATAAGAACAACATTAACACACTATATTTATCATGCTGAATATCTTAAATTTATCTATCTAAGAATGTCAATAAATAACTATCTCAAGGTTCTTATTTTGGATTTATCATATCATTTCACCCATTGATGGTTCTATATTATCTATAAAATCTATCACGTTATTTGTAAAGTTTCTATTTATTGGTGATATATGGCTTCTGTATGGGTGAGGCAATTTGTTAGTCTCAAAAACATCTTTCAAGGAAAACAAAAAGAGCTCCAAAGTCAATTGTATGCCTAAGATATCACTTTTTTTTATCACCTTATCCAAGGAAAAAACAAGACTACCCAATTATAGTCAAATAAACATCCAATTTAAAGTCATCCATTTTTTTGACATTGCATACTATTACACTTTACCACCACCCCCTTGGATACTATTGCGTGTTACACCTATCAATATAATTAGGCATACAAATTTTACATATTTGAGTAAAATTTGGAGTGTAAATAGTTCCAATCAATCCTTATTCCATCTAATGAAATAATATAATGTGAGGGATTGATTAATCTCATTTGCACATCACATTGAACCAATCGATCGATCAATTTAATGACTTGTGAAAAAATTGCCAATCAAACCCAAATCCACCTAATGTAATGATTTAATGTGGATCAAGGATTGATTGGCCCAATTTTCCCACCAAATTGAACCAATAAATCAATTGGTCTAATATGGTGCACAAATGACACCAATTGAGCCTAATCCACCAAATGTGAAAATCTAATCTGAACTAGGGCTTAATTAGCCATATTTTCATAATAATTTGAACTAAATGATTGAATAGTGCAATGTGGTAAGATAATGGGTCCAATTCAAACCTAATCCATAAAATGTGATAATCTAATGTGGATTAGGGCTCAATTGAACCCGTTTGAGCACCACATTGAGCCTATCAATTGATTAAATCAATGTGGTGCACAAACATGTCCAATCAAGCCCTAATCCACTAAAAGTGATAATTAAATATGGATTAGGAATCAATTGGACCCACACATTATATTGAAATAATATCATTAGGATACCACAAATGGATAGTCATTTACTAGATTAATATTTTCATTTCACTACTTCCCACATGTTTAGGTATGACGAAGACAAGGCATGCTTGAGTTATTGAATAAGCTAAAATGATAAACATAAGCAAAGGCTATACCTCCATAAATACAACTATCATGGATAAGTTATTTGCATTGTAGCTCAATGACTATGATATGGTGGGTTTGTGATCAAAGTTCATTCCTAATTGGTTTGTTAGCATGGCCATTATGTTTTAGTTCATAGTAATAAATCTCATAATCCACCTACACATTCAATCCAAGTTGTATGATGACATCATTATAAAATTATTGACATAGAGGATGGAGAGAAGATTGGCAGTTACCTAGAGGAGGTGGTCATGGAGATGTTGAGGAGGATGTCAAGAACACCCAAAAAATTATCGGCAACATTAATGTGGGTGGAAAGTGTGACCTGTGGAAAAGTGATGTTTATTATAAAAATTTTAAATCACTATAAGTTATAAGTTAACATCTTCCTTTGACCTGATATAATTATTGCACATTAAGTAAGAAGTAAGATCTCTAAAGTTTGGACCACTTTTATTAATTACATGTATTTACCCTTGGAGGCCATAAAAAATTTACAATTTATGGGTTATGAATAAATATCATCAATAGTGGGAAAATTAATTACATCATCTAAATAATACAGTTATTATAGACTTGCAACTAAGATAGGTGGTCTAATAAGCTCACATGTGTGAAAGGAAGTGTTTGTGCATTAGTTGTTTAGTCAATGAAGGCCTTCACAAATAATGAAGTCTGTCATGCTAAGCAAAGGGGTAGATTGTGGTATCCTTTCCCTTGGGTCTTGGGGAGATAATATCATAGGTTCCTTTAGCATACGTTCTTAGGTTCACCATTTTGTGCTCTTCATAATACACTCTCTCTAACATGTATATAATTTAGTATACAATAATATAGTCCACAATATAAAATTTTAATATATAATATGATAAACATTATAGTGTATACTATAGTAATATAATATAATATATTATAATAGTATATAATATCTTATACTCTATAATATAATATAGAAATATTATGTTAATATTATATAATAATTATTATATTATATGTGTATAATAATTTAACAATAATAAAAATATAAAATATTATAGTTATATTATAATATTTTCTATTTATATTAGATTTGGATACATTGACAAGGGTTGGAGGGGTCCCTTTCCCAATATAATGAATGGAAAAAAAATCATACATATGAGTAATGAGAATAGTAATACAACATTGGATTTACAAAAACAAAAACAAAAAAAGAACTAAATCCCCAACACTTATAGACCCATAAGGGGGGAACCTAGCAATTGAAGAGAAATATCCTTTTCTTAAATATTTTCAAGCTAGGTCATTATCTGAGAATGTCTCTAGAGGTCCCAAATATTTGTTGATGCCATCTACAATTTGAGTGTGGTATGACCATATGTAAAAACAAGGTAACCACCATGAGTTTTGAGGTAGACATAATTATAATAAACTATTTAGTGGCCTCAAATCATCACTTCCTCATGGGCATTGAGTTACTAAACTATTACAGACCTACATTTCCAAGAATGGATTTGAAACTTTAACTTGTTACATCCCTTGTTTCAATTTTGGTGATAGGAAGGAGAGATAACAACAACTTTAACACCCTATATTTATCATGGTAAATATATTAAATTCATCTATCTAAAAATGTCAATGAATACCTATCTCAAGGTTGTCATTTTGGATTTATCTTATATTATTTCCCATTGAAGGTTATATTAAGCCTATTTTTATTACCCCCTCTTTTCTAAAAGTCATGTCATGTTTTTGATTCTACCATATAGATGACCTAATGTCATGAAGTCTAAAATTATGTCAGGGTCCAACTCATTTGAATTTAATTAAATATGCTTTTTGTTAGCTAGATATTTTGTAGTCAGTCAAAATTATGCAGATATTGATGGGATTAAATCCCATTCATTTAACAGTGAAGCTACCATGCATTTATGTCTATCTACTTCTAATTACTTATAACATAAAATTATTCACAGAGTATACAAATTATATACAAGGTATTATAATTGGGGGTATTACTTTAATCACTATGTTCATGGTCCATAACAAAGGGATTTTGCAGCAAGTAAGAAGCTAGTTTGGGGAATGTGAATGGAATTTTAGATAGATTGGAAAGTAAGGAAAAGACTAGAATTTTTGAGAAAGAAGAAAAGCAAGAGAAATGCACTTCACAATAGGTAGTTTTTCAGAGTTTATTGTATACACGCAAATAGATAAACATATAAGTGTGATATAATTTTTAGCAAATGATTAAGAAAGCAATGAGTTCAATTTAGATTAATAGATAACACAAAGTTTACCATTTTATCCTCATATAATGCATAATGATTCCCTCAAACACAAAGTTATTCAAAAAACAAATTTCTTTCTTGTTCACTTTCAATGAAATTCATACAAAAATGTCTAGATATCTAAACACAAAGTTTTATATTGCTTAAACTTTCCCGTACAATGGTTAAAATTAATTTTTTGCAAAATTATCATCCCTAGGCACACATGCTTGCACTTATATTTATACAAAAACAGATGCCAAATTTAAATAGGAAACAAATTCTATAAAAAAATCCACATGGTGCGCTAAAATTGGAAACCATTGAGTGGCATCCTCCTCAAAATTCTCCTCTATGGCATGCAACAACTAGTGACACGTAGAAATTTTTAGTCTTGTTGTTTAGATTGAATACAACTAGTTTTCATGCAACACAAAGTTTACTTAAGTATTTTACTTTTTCAAGATAAATTCAAGTAATGGAATTTTAACCAAGTTACTTGAGTTTTAAAATTTTACAAAGTAATATACTTAGTAACTCTAATAAATTTCTTTACATAAAAGTAATTTCTTTTAACAAAGTTAATTTACAAAAAAAAATGAATAAAATAGAAGAAAATGGGAAGAAAGAAGAAGAAATTGCTAGAAAGAAGAGAAACAATAATCATTCCACTTTATGGAATTTTTATTTACATTTTTCTCAGTACTTAATGTGCTGAGACATCATCAATTGCATTGTTACATCATCAAGTTTTGCCAGTGATTGTCTTTTTTATCTCAAATCTTAGCATTTACTTTTTAAGTCTTCTACTATGAGCTTTTATCTTTTCAATTCTTGGCTCAAGTCTTTTTCATCTCCTATTGACTTTTGATTAACTCCTTAATAGATGTGGATGTGAAAGGAGTTGTACCTATGTCCATCAATTTATTGAATTACTCATATAACTATTCATATGTCATTGAAACATTATCAGACTAGATACCAGTAAGACCAAAAAGGCAATCCTCTAGATTTGTCTTTGTATCTCATGATTCTTCTTCCAAAATATTCATTTATTCACACATTTATTGTAACTTTGTCCGTCAGTTGTTTGAATTACTCATATAATTGCTTAGATGTTCTTGGAACATTATTAGACTAGATACTAGTAAGACCAAAAGGGCAATCCTCCACCTTTATCTTTGCATTGTATGCTTCTTCTTCTAAAATATTCATTTTTTCACACATTTCTTATAGAATACACATATGAAAAGATAAGAGATACTCTTCTTGTTTTATTTTCTTTATAGATCCATCAAGATAAATATTTTCTTAAATTAAAAATTTCTCATTCAAATTGCCTATTATTTGTAAACTTTCTTGTTGCAACTGAGAAATGTCATTTTCATACTTTATCTCTTTAATTACATCCTTTATCTCTACCAATTTCTTCAAAATATTAGTATGAGCACTTGGAACATTAGGAAAGAGATTTTGAGTAGTTTGATGCATATTTTCTATCCACTTATAGGTTGATTTATTCCCAGTCTCTTCTAATTCTATAATTACTTGTTGAGTAACTACAACCTCTAAAAGTAATGGTTTTTGAGTAGCATATTTTTCCACCTTGGCAATTATTTCACATAATTTGGCATTTTGTTCTTTCAAATTGGCCTTGATTGATTTTTCTTTATCCAGCTTCTTAAAAAGGGTATTGATCAAGGTCTTTGTATCTTGCTTTGGACCTTTAATGGTTAATTCTTTGAGAGATACCTTCATGACTGTTAAATATTTATCAGTGACTTCACTTTTGTTCATGCCTTGTGGGAGAATTAACAATTCTACAAACTTCTACCCTAAAGATTCAATTACCAATTTTGAAGTTACTTTTGTAGACTTGGGCTTTCTACCTTTTTGGTCAAGACTTTTCAATAGATTCAAGTCTATCTCATCCAAGTTAATCACTTAGATTCAGGAGTGGTTTGCATTATTAACCAAGAAGAAAAATTTGTACCAGTGGGGGTATTTGAATGTATTACCATCATCTGTTGAGAATTCCTAATTACTAACTCCTTAGAGGGATATCCTTGTGAATAAAAATTATTTTGGAGAACATTAGTAATTACTTATTCATATTTTTATTTTTTCCAATTCTTTTTCCTTTACAACTTGTTTCTCAACCTCTTTTTCTATCATTTTCTCTATTTCCTTTGCTAGCTCTGCCTCTATTAGTTTTTATTTCTCAAGTTATTTCTCTTTTACTGCCTCTGCTACTTCCTCTACCTTGATGGTTTCCTTCTTAGGCTCTCCTTCATTTTGTTTTACCTTTGGTGTCTCCTGAGATGAAGTTACCTCTACAACATTTACCTTTTCTTTCTATTTATTGATGGTAGGTTGATCTATTAAAGGAGGGGGAGGTGGAGAAGATGGAGGAGGAGGAGTCTCCTTTTGAATGGATTGCTTAGGGAATTTGATGCCATGAGACTTTGGGGGTGACATGAGTATTGATGGATCTGTGATGGCTGTAGTGGAAGTTGGAATAGTGGAAATAGTAGGAATAGTAGTATCAGTAAAAGAGACCATTGGAGATGTAGAAACAACTAGATGAATTAGATATTTATCTTTTACCACAAAATAAGTATCATCAACATTTATTTTTAGGTTTAACTTTTTTGTGTGCATTTGGCTACTTTCTCCTTGTACTATTTATTTCCTCTCCTAACTCATCAACTCCTTCATACAATAGCATTTTTTGAGGATCCAGGTGGAATTCATTACCAAAAAGTTTAAAGTTATTTTTGAAATAGTATTATCACTATTTTTACCAAAAATATTACTAGAAGTGGGTTATTGTCTCCCCCTATTATATGAAAAACATCACTAGTTATAATTCCATCATCTTCCATATCCTTAGGAATTTTGGCAAGATCAAAAGCTTAGATTTGTTCAGTAGTCAATCTACTATTGTCCCTTCTTCTCACATCAAATTAATATTTTCAATTAGTCTAAAATACTTGAGTGTAGGCATGTGCATATATTCTAGATAAACTATATTTTGAGCCACTCCTCTATAATCAAATTTGGCTCTGGCCTCAAAATGTGTTTGGGTGTAATGATGGTACATTATTGGCCTTGTAAATGATTAGGCAATGGTAATGAACAATGAGAATAGTAAAGTTGATAGCTATATGGTGAGATTTTGACTATAAGTCATGTAATTCCATAAGTTGCCTGCATAATTTCATGAGAATCCACTTATCACTTAGGTATCTAGGTAACTTGATAGGTGCACTTGAGAAACCCCCAACTCTGATGTACGTAAAATCAAGGAACTAAATGAAAATGCAACCAAATTGTGAAAAGACATCCCATGCTTCATCTGATACTCTTTTATGCTTTAGATCCACATTCAATTTGTAAATGAGTTCATAAAAGAATCCATCATTCACTATCTTATAGTGCTTGTAATACTCAGAAAGAACCAACTGAGGATAATACAAATATAATGGCATAGGATCCAGTGTTCCTTTTATATTTATCCTTGAAAAGGGTCCACTTTAAGCTATTTCATACACCAAATATGAAGTCATTTTGAAATAAAAAAATATGTAATGCATTGCTTAACTAATGATCTATGTTATCACTTATCATCCTTGCCCATTCTATCATTGCAAAGATCCTAGTTACATCAATGGTTCCGATGTATGTATACATTTAAGTTGAAAAACATTTGGCATTCTTGTCACCATTGATTTTGCATAGCAGTTGAGTAATACCATCTACTTCTTGAACAAAGTGTGACTTTACTATCTATTTTGGGAACCTAGAGGCTTGTTTCACTTTCTTTAAATAGTTTGTGTTCATTATCTTAATGTATTTTGTTGTCTTTATTTCCAATTGTTTGTTTTATTTTTCCATAAATATATCAATTAATTTTTATGATGTTTCAATCTTCATGCAATAGTTAAGATACTAAACATCTAATCTTATGACTACATTACTAGTGACATCTCTTATAGTCCTAATTAGGGAATCATAGTATTTATCACATGTTAGGAAATTTTTTGGAAGTTGTTCTAAGCTTGGGAAAGTTGTAAATTGAATAATCCCACTATTAGTCATGGCTCACATGAGTGGAGTCTTAGACATGTATTTGGAATCTCTAGTAGTTCAGTTATAGACACATGCCCCATATCTATATCACGTATCTCACTTAGATTGGAAGTGATACATGACTCAATTGGGTAACCCTTATACTCATACTTCATCTCAGGCTCTTGTGACTTAGCTCTCTTAATTTTTGTTTTGCCTTTTTTGCTTTGCTCTGAAATATCCTCAAGTGATAACTCTGGGACTTATTCAATTTATGTTGCTTGCACTTCTAGTTCAACTATTTATTCTTATGATCTTTTTTATCCTTATAAATAGACATTGACTCTGACTAACTCTAAATAATTTGATAAATGTCTTTAAACACTTATTAAATGCTCTAATAAGTGTAGAAAAGTTGATAAAAGAGTCAACTTATTATTCTTATAGTACTTCTAAGCAATTTTTAGGTTTCAAATTAGAAAAAAGTTTTGAAAACCTTAAGTTAATTATATTTAAGCAATAGGGTCTTGAAACCTTGGGTTGGTCTAAATAGTGCTCAAGTCTTAATCATCTAGGAATCTAGGTGGGTCACAAGGAATATGTATAGTTAACTTTAAGTTTTTCTTAGCTTGTGACTTTAGGTTTTTCTTATCAAGTTACTTAGATGAGAAAACTTGAGTAAGTAGCTAAGATAAAGGAATTTGGGTAGTTCATGAGTAGTGTTCTATAATTTTATCTAGGCTCAAGACTTTGGGTATAATCTATGAGATTGACTATATTAATAAAACCTGAGTAAAAGTAGTGAGTAATTGCAAGTCTGGATAAGAAAGGTGTTTTGAGGATTAGGGTTCTCAAGGAAAGTAACTTAGGGTCAGGACTTAGGGTAAGAAACAAGTAATAGAAAACCCAAGTTAGTAAGGTTCTTGAGGATCAGGGTTTCTTAGGGTAAGTAACTCTGGGTCAAAAACTTGAGTAAGCAATAAGTATTGGGAAACATGGATGGGAAGTGTTTTAGCTGCTAGGTTTTTTCCACATGAATTTTGAGCTTTATAATATTTTTTATGAATGACTATATGATAATGTTTATCAATACTCACATAGGGTTTACAGCATCTGATCATGCCCAAAAATAATAGATAGAATAGAAGGAAACAATAAATGGTGGCAAAAGCATTTATGGTACTGAATATAAAATAACAAAGAGAAATAATAAGAAAACAACCAAAATGAAGCTAAAAAGACTACAATAAAATCATCATCATACCTCAAACAAATGGTTCAAAATGGATTTGCTCAAAAATGCTCCAAAGGCTCGAATCATGTAGCTCAAGGTTTTCAAGTGCAATAACTTGATCAAAAAAATTGGATGCCAAGTGGGAAATGAGGTGGGTTTCCATAATTTTTACATATTAAAGTGCATTAATGATGAATTAGGGACATGTGGGAAAGAGAGACGTAAGCCCTTAGATTTTTTTTTAGGATTTTTGGGATTCTTTGCTTGATTTTAGTATTTAAAGTTAAGTACTTTCATAAACCCAAATTGGTCTAAGATAATGATTAGTTTGGGTTTAAAACCCTCCACTAATTTTACTTGTGGCCTTATTTAACTAAATCAACTCTAAAAACTTGATTTACTCTAGGTAGTGTTTGACAGGTTTATGAGACTACTTTACTTAGCTTCAGAATCAAAGTAAAGATATTTGATAACTTTGGTTTGAACTAAGTAGTGTAATTCAGACTTATGGGACTACTATACTTACTTTTAAATAAGTTAAGTAGTTTGGAGAACATGATTCACATTGGAGATTAGCCAAAACACTTTAGCTTCTTTGATCTTCTAAGGGAGATGAGTAAATGGGTTTTTTAGTGATGGCTTTAGGTAGATGGTTTCAACCTTTTGGAGCAATTTAAAGCAATTGGAGAAAGAAAGCAATTAGACACAAAAATTAATAAATACTAAGGATTTAATCAAAGGACTAGCTTAGCAAGGATAGCTAACTTAAATAAGACAACATGCAAAATTTTAAATAGGGGTACCCCAAAAGGTTAAGTGTGAAATTTTGGGGACACCACATTTTTTATTATAAATTTTTAGACATTTAATTATTATTTTTTAATGAAAATTTTAATTTTAATGTTAATTAAGTGGGGTTTTTTTGGGAAATTATTGATAGTGTGTTGTCATTGATGTCAATAGGCATGAATGATGACAAAGTGGTGAGAGAGAATACTCTTGGTCCTGTCTTCATTGATCTTGTAAGGTTGGATGCTAGTGTGAGAAATTGAAGCAGTTGGTTTTATGGAGGCATGGAGATTGGAGAGAGAGAATTTGACATGTTCTTGGTATAATCATAGTATGATAAGTCTTCTTATATGGTCTTCATTTGGAGTTCTAGTCATCCTAAGCCTTATATGTTTGACCTTTCTTGGTTGCATATGGAGGTAAGTGTTTTATGACTTTTATGTTCTTAGTAGGTGATTATATTACTTGTATTAAGTGCATTAAATATATATAAGGTGATATGATATCAGTGGACAAGTTTCTAAGTACCTTCAAGAGGCAAGTTGGTCTGGTAGTTCTAGGCTTAATAGGCAAGGTGGGTTAATGAGGTCCTTGTGAGCAGTCATGAAGAGATTATAGTTGGTATATATCATGTAAGAATGTATTGTGCTATGAAATGGTTGGTTAAAGGTGTTGACCAATTTTAGGTCCTGATGAGGAAGATAAATCAAGTTGGTATGCTGGGAAGTATTTCGTGCATATAAATTAGAGGTTTCCTAGCCTAAGAAGAAGTTTGAGATACTTATTATAACATGTATACTTCACATGGGGAGATAATAATTTAAAGAGAGGTGGCACATGGACCTAATAAGGTTTTCCAAGTATTTTTTAGTGGATTGAGTGATAGATCTTTATGAACATTCGTTAAGAATATAAACTGGTCAAAACCCTCTATAAAACCTCATAATGGAGAGATTGGAAAGAACTTGATAGAAAGGACCCATAATGGATTGGTTGTCCAATTTTTACTATTGGAAGGTATAAAGTATTCCACTAGGAATCTCTAGGTGGTAGTGATGTGTTAGGGTAGTGAGTAGAAGGTATATAAATATGCTTATTTCTAAGGATTTTAGTACTACAGTGAAAAGTATATAAGTCAATAAAATTTCCCTATCGCTAATTTGCCAAACAGTGAAAAGAGTGACAAAAAGCTAGTATGAGTGAGAATCCATTTAGGGATGGTGTGCAGGTGACTAGGGATGAATCCAATGGTTTGGTGTATTTTTTTAGGACATATTACTTATATTAAATTTATTGGTATGTGATTTTTATGACCATACATAGGCAAGAATGTGCCTTTAAAGATGACTTGTTTGAGTAATGAGGATAGTAAATAAGTATGTCTCATAGAATGATCTATATATTTCATATATGAAATTAAAACTATATATTTATGTAATTGGAAATGTTATAATGTTTTTTTAGGATAAAATTAATTCATTATAAGATAAATAAAGTGTCTTCACAAGTTTTATATGTCATGTTTATCATGACTGGTTTTTAGAGCTTGTAGGCAGTTTGAAGTGGCCTATTTGGAGAGGCTAGTTTGATCTATTCTAATTAGAGTTTGAGGTGAGTCAAAGATTGGTGACATTATATGAGTTTCATATATTTATTACATGTATTTTTTATTTATAATTTTTTTCTAGTTTGGTTTGAGCATTTAAAGATCTTTGACTGAGTTTCTAGTGTGCATGACCAGCTTGAGTAATTAATTTGTTTGAGCTGGTTTGGACCTATGTAAGCTATGTGAAGGTGAAAAATGGATTTTTATGTGTTTTTTATTTCATGGAGAACATATAAATTTTATTTATTCAGGTTTTTTTTGATAAAATAAATATTATGCCTCAGTTCTTATTGGTAGTATTTTCTGGGTGTTTGGAGGACTTGGAGCGAGAGAGAGAATGGCTTGGATGGAGTAGTGGTTTGGAGTTACAAATTTTATAGATCCATGTGGGAATGATAAATGAGATATTGGAGTTAGGTTTGATGTGTTTCATCTCTTTGTGAAGGCTGAAGGTGGACCAAAAATTTTAAGGAGTATCATGTTAGTTTGTATGCTTAATTCCTTTAGGTTTCTATTAGACCTAAATTAATTTTTGGGTCTTAAGGTCAATGGATGACCTATGGAATGTTTTTTTACCATATTTAACGTGCTTAAGAACCTATTTTAATTTTAATACATGAAAATTAATCATCTTTTCCGATCAAGATGGGTTAGATGAAAGAGTAGTATATATACTAGGTGTATTTGGTCTATTAGATTAAGTGTGTGTGTGTGTGTGTGTGTGTGTGTGTGTGTGTGTGTGTGTGTGAAACTAAGTGAAGAAAATAGCTCAATAAAGGAGAAGAGTTGGATAATTTAGGACAATTAGAGGGTGTAAAATATTATTATTTTTTTACTGATCATGTTCATGAGCTAACAAGTCATTATACCTAACAGTCTTAAGGGTGACTTGGTTAAGCAAATGAGGTAGGTGTTCCTGCCTTGTGAAGAGAAGTAGTTTTGTAGGTGTTAGAGAAAGAGAAGGTCATCATCAGGTGTATAATACATTATATTACTAGTGTAAATTATATTATAGGTGTTTTAGTGGGTGATTAATCACTTATGGGGTTTTATCCTCCTTGCTAGTTGGAGCTAGCTAAAGGTCTAGTTGAAAATGGACTAAATTGAGGGGTGGATGTTCCTTGATCAGTTGGTGCTTGTCTAAAGTCTCTTATTTGATTCATATTTATAGGATAATATTATATTGTTGTTTCAATATTTAGAATGTGTTTTATACCCTTATATTTTTTCCCACATAATTGATGTGTTCATATGATGTATGTTCATGTTCATGTTTTGATGTATAAGTCTTCATGTTCATGTGTGATGAATAGGTTTTAGAATTGAATGTGAATTTTTATCTAATAATTCACCCAAAAATATAAGTATCTAATTCCAATATTTGGTATCATAGTAAGTCATTCTTAATGCTTAATCAACTTGGAAGGTGATCTTGTGAGTAGCTTGGTTGTTGATGTCTGCCTCGTCAGCTTGTTGGCAGAGTTGATGAAGTTGTTGATGATGAATCTTGTTATTGTCATGGTTATTCATGTTTTATAATTTTTGATTTCAATAATAATGAATTTTTAAGGTTTATATATGATGGATAATTCTATGAAGATTAGATTTGAAGTTTGCATAAAGGTTTGCATGTTGACACTAGCAAGTTCAAAGAAGAAAGACTATACTGAAGCCAAGTCCAAGATCAAACCTAAGTTGTATGGTCAGACTTATTAGAGATGGTCTATTGGTCAAAAATCATGATAGGTACAAATATGTGCAAGTGTATTGAAAGGTAGAGGTATATAATTGAAGGAGAAAGATAGCCTAATGGTGCCTTGATAATAAATACAAGTGATTTGAGGGATTTCAAGCATGGAGAGATATATTAAAATTTGTCATCAATATATTTTGATAGGATTAAGTCATTGTTAAGGACTTTATGGATCATATTGATTCATTAGCTGGTCATTAAAGCAAACAAGGTAATTGGAATTAGGCCTCCTAGAGACCCAAAGAAGATATGACAGTCAATGAAGCTTTCTAAGTAAAAGCAAATGTATTATGGATATCTATGCATGGAGAAGACTCACAGAAAATGGAATCAAAGTACATGACAAAGTCTGTCTCATTAAGAAAATATCCATGTAAGTTGAGTGTGTCTCAATGTCTCTTGTTGATAAACTAGTGTGACTTTCTAAGTTGAATGGTGACCTTAGACTCTGAAGGTGACTGATCAAATTATTTAACAATGTTCTTGAATGTTGCATTGTGAGGTGTCATGGTTATTTTCTATCAAGATGACCTAAAATGGTCATAAGAGGTATTGTTTCTATACCATAGATACCAAGAAGAAGTTCAATATTCACGAAGGTATGTTGTTGATATCATGAAAAGGATTTTTGATTTCTATAGGTGATGAAACATGAGAGTTGTTCAAGAGGTATGTTCAGATCTCCTGGTCCTAAAGTGCATTTTTAATCAATTTTTGATGCCTTGGATAAGTAGTGATTTAAAGGAGAAAGGTGGATTGGTTTTTATGAGTTCATGATGAAGGTAGTCATTAATAATTCCCAAGTTGTTTGAGTCCTTGATGAGCTTAGATGTGAGTTTTTGTGGTCAAAAGTTAGAGTTGACCAATTTTGGTAGTGATGACTACCTAGAAGTTGCCCAAAGTGCTTTTATGGTGATTTATGATGGATATAATATTGTAAATATATGATTCAAGTTGGGTTTGACATGTCAAAGAATAATAGGAGGTTTGATGATATCCATGAGGTGCTCAGGTATGTGTTTGATCATTTGGTCAAGGTGACTATTGTAGGTTGTGGCTTGTATGCACAGATTGCTTGATTTCAAGGTGAATTGAAGATTAAAGATGTGTCATGAATTATTTTATGCTCAATAATGTATAAACACGTTTTTAGGGCATGATACAAGTCGATTTATGCATGAAATGTGTTTTGAAAGTTTTTTTTTGAATTTTATGTGCTCTATGTTAACCCTATTTTGACCCGAGGAGGAGAAAGTCAAAACCAAGATGAAGGAAGTCTATGTTACCCATGGAGTGGGAGCTTGAAATTTGATCCATAAGTATAGAAATATGGTCTCTATGTGTTGTATCTAGCTTATGTGTCTTTGTTGATCAGAGGTTGACCTGTGACCAAGGTTTACTTTGAAGGCCTAGTCATTTAGGCATGATTGAAAAAGTAGACTATCTTTGGATTTGGAGGTTAGAAGATTAAATTAAATTGAATAGGAAAAATGGGTAGCTAAAAAAAGTTTTAAAATGGTTTTTAAGTAATTATAATTCATTTTATTCATGTTTTAGCTCACTAGGCGGCCTAATTGGCTAGTAGGCTAAAGAAGGAAGTATGCTAAGAAGGATGAGTTGGAAGATTATTATTGTCATGTCTATGGGGGAATGGTATTGGAATTTATATATGTAATTTCAAGGTTTTAAATGATTATGGTAGATATTTATGTGGTATGCAGTGGTCAGATAGGGCTATAAGGGGTCTAAGTAGGCCTAGTGGAGAAATTGAGCAATTTTGTGATATCTTTCCAAATAAGGTTGGATTTGTTGGTTCTAGTTGAGAAGGTTGGTATATTATAAACCTTATTTAGGTATTTTTATTTACTTAGAGTGACTTTGATGTTATACAGGGTGCCTTGAGTATAAAAGTATGTGAGCTTGCATAGTGCTATGGTGCTCATATTGTTGTATGAGTTGATGGTAGCTATTATTGAAGATACTACAGGTATACATGGGTTGTATAGAATAAGGGGGAGAATTAAAAAGTGGAGAATAATCCTAGGGGGATATATGTTACTATGAAATTGGTGATAGGTCCAAGGATCTAGGTAGCTTTGAAGAAGGACTAAGTTCTAGCTATTCAGTTTTGCTTGAAAAGATTCAGTTGTTTGATCAGATCTTTTAAAGGAAGGGAGTGTGTTTTAGTGTTGTCTAGGTATCTTGGAGACTTATAGGCCTTATTTATATGTTTAAAAAAGGGGGAGATAATTTATTTATTTCTTAAATGGTAGTGGTCTGAGGGGGAACTAGTGTACTTTCCTAGGTAGTCAGGTCCAAGGATCTTGAAGGCATATTGGATAATGAAGTGGTTTGAGAAAGGATCTTGATCTAAGGGGGAGTCTTGTGTTATTCCAAGGCTTGATTTTTTTCTATTTAAAATGTTTCCTCTAAGTTTTAAAGAGTGAGGGAGATGAAGGTATGTGCTCTTGGTTTAGATCTTGAAGATTTCTTGATTGAAGAGGAGAAGAGCTTGTTGTTGATCGATGAGTTCACTTTGTCATTTTGGCAAAGGGGGAGAGAGAAAAGGAGTGTTGCCATAAATTAAAAAGGGGGAGTTTGTTGGTACATTATTGATAGTGTGTTGTCATTTATATCAATAGGCATGAATGATGACAAAGTGGTGAGAGAGAATACTCTTGGTCCAATCTTCATTGATCTTGTAAGGTTGGATGCTAGTGTGAGCAGTTGGAGAATTTGCTTCTATGGAGGCATGAGTTGATAGCATTAATCTTGGAGAGAGATAATTTAACATTTTATTTGTATGATCCTATTAGGAGAAGTCTTCTCATATGGTCTTTATGTAGAGTTCCAGTCATCCTAGTCCTTGCATGTTTGACCTTTCTTGGTTGCATATGGAGCTAAGTGTTGTATGAATTGTATGTTATTATTAAGTGATTATAGTGCTTTTATTAAGTGAATTTAAAATATCTAAGGTGTTATGATCTTATTGGATAAGTTTCCAAGTACCTTCAAGAGGCAAGTTGGCCTGGTGGTTTCTAGGCCTAATAGGCAAGGTGAGCTAATGAGGTCCTTGTGAGTAGTCATGAAGAGATTTCAATTGGTAGAGCTCATGTAAGCATGGATTATGGTATGAAATGATTGGTAAAAGTTTTAAACCAAGTTTCAAGTCTTGAGGAGGAAGAGAAAGTAAGTTAGTATGTTGGGAAGTATTTTGTGCATACAAATTAGAGATTTCCTAGCTCGAGAAGAAGTTTTTGATACTCATTGGCACGTGTAGACTTTGCATGGAGAGATGAAAATGTTAGGAGAGGTGGTAAATGGACCTAAGAAGTTTTTAAAATTATTTTTTAGTGGATTGAGGGATATAACTTTATGAACATTTGTTAAGAATGTAAACTAGTCAAAACCCTCTACAAACCCTCATAATGGAGCGATTGGAAAGAACTTGATAGAAAGGACCCAAAATGGACTAGTTGACCAAGATTGACTATTGGAAGGTATAGATTATTTCTATAAGCATATATGGGTGGCAGTGATGTGTTAGGGTAGTGAGTAGAAGGTACAAAAAAATGCTTATTTCTAAATATTTTAGTACTAAAAGTAGGGTTGACTGAGTCAATGCATGAGAGTCATTTAAGATTTAAGCTCAAGACTTATTATTGATGTATATGGATTTATTTGGGAAATTTATGTGCTTTGTGTCAATTATCTAAGTCAATAAATTTTCCCTATCGTTAATCTATCAGACAGTGAAAAGCATGACAAAAATCCAGTATGAGTGACAATCCATTAAGGATGGTGTGTAGGTGAGCAGGGATGAGTCCAATGGTATGGGCTATTTTTTTAAGACCTATTCCTTATGTTACATTGATTGGTATGTGATTTTGATGACCATACATAGTCAAACCCCTCTATAAACCCTCACAATGGAGTGAGTGGAAAGAACTTACTAGAAAGGACCCAAAATGGACTAGTTGACTAAGTTTGACTATTGGAAGGTATAGAGTATTCCTATAGGCATCTATAGGTGGTAGTGGTGTGTTAGGGTAGTGAGTAGAAGGTACAAAAACATGCTTGTTTCTAAAGATTTTAGTATTACAGGTAGGGTTGACTGAGCCAACGCATGAGAGTCATTTGAGATTTAAGCTCAAGACTTATTATTGATGTATATGGATTTGTTTGGGAAAGTTATGTGCTTTGTGTCAATTATATAAGTCAATAAAGTTTACCTATCGTTAATCTACCAGACAATGAAAAGAGTGACAAAAATATAGTATGAGTGAGAATCCATTTAGGGATGGTGTGTAGGTGAGTAGGGATGAGTCCAATGGTTTGGGGTATTTTTTTAAGACCTATTCCTTATGTTCTATTGATTGGTATGTGATTATGATGACCATACATAGGAAAGAAGGTTCCTTCAAATATGACTTGTCTGAGTGATGAGGATAGTAAAGAAGTATGTCTCATATAATGATCTGTATATTTCATATATGACATTATAACTCTATATGTTTGTAATTGGAAATTTTATAAGGTTTTTGGAGGATAACATGAATGCAATAGAAGATATATAAAGTTTCTACACAAGTGTTATATGTCATGTTTATCATGACTAGTTTTTAGATGTTGTAGGCAGTCTGGAGTGGCTTGTTTAGAGAGGATAGTTTGAGCTATTTTGAGTAGAGTTTGAGGTGAGTGATATTTTGGTGATATTATATGAGTTTAATAAATTTATTACATGTATTTTGACTTTATACTATCTCTATTTTGGTTGTAGAAATCAAATATTTTTGACTGAATTTCTGGTGTGCATGACTAGTTTGAGTAATCAATTTATTTGAGTTGGTTTGGAACTGTGTAAGCTATGTGATAGTGAAAAATGGATTTATAGGTGTTTTTTATGTCATGGAAGACCTATCAATGTTATTTATTTTGGTTTTTGTTTGATAAAATCAATATTATGCCTCATTTCTTCTTGGTAGTAATTTCTAGGTGTTTGCAGGACTCAGAACAAGAGAGAGAATGGCTTGGATGGACTAGTGGTTTAGAGTTCCACATGTTGTAGACCCATGTTGGAGTGATAAATGATCTATTAGAGGTAGGTTTAATTTTTTTCATTTTTTGGTGAAGACTGAAGGTGGACCAAAAATTTCAAGGAGTATCATGTTGGTTTGTAGGCATCATTCCTTTAGGTTTCTATTAGGCCTAATTGATTTTTGGGTCTTAAGGGTAATGGAAAACCTATGGAATGTTTATTTATCATATGTAACGTGTGTATTAACCTATTTTTAGTGTAATAAATGTAATTTAAGCATATTCTATGACCAATATGGGTTAGATGAAAGAGTGGTATATATACTAGGTGTCTTTAGTCTATTTGAGTGAGTGTGTGTGAAGATAAGTGAAGGAAAGAGCTCAGTAAAGGAGCATATTTGTGTCATTGAGGACCATGAGAGGGTGTATAGGATCAATATTTCTTGAATCATCATGTTCATGAGCTAACAAGTCATTAAACCTAATTGTCTAAAGGGTGACTTGGTTGAGTGAATGAGGTAGGTGTTCCTACCTTGTGAAGAGAAGTAGTTTTATAGGTGTTATAGCAAGAGAAGGTCATAATCAGGTGTATAAGAAATTATATTAGTGGTGGAAATTAGAGTAGAGGTGGTTGAGTGGGCGATTAATCACCTATGGGGTTGTAGAATCCTTACTAGTTGTAGTTAGCTAGAGGTCTAGATGGAGATGGACTAAATTGAGGGGTGGATGCTTCTTGATCAATTAGTGCTAGTCTAAAGTCTCTTGTTTGCTTCATATTTATATGATGATAGTCCATTATTTTTTCAAGATTGAGAGTGGGTTTTCTCCCCTACAGGTTTTCCCACATAATTAATGTGTTCATATGATGTATGCTCTTGTTCAAGTTTTGATGCATAAGCTTTCATGTTCATGTATGATAAATGGGTTTTGGAATTGAATGTGCATTATTGTCTACTAATTCAACCCAACCACCCCTCCCACCACCTCCCCCACCCCACCCCCCCACCCCGCCACCCCCACCCCCCCACCTGTCCCTCTTAGTAGCTACTTCAAAAATTTTGAAAACATAATTTGGTTCTAAAATAAATATTTTTTAGTATCTCTAATGTTTTGCAGTGACAACTTACAATTTATTCAATGATTCATAATATTAGCAGTTTTCTATTTGAGTTTGATGCAATGCATGGTTCGTGTTGAATTAGACAAACATCTTATATTCATACTAAGTTATGATATTTGATAATATTGAAGTAATTAAAATGAGTGAGATATACATTGAATCATTCCTTGTACAAATTCATACATTCAAATTTCATTTGTTATCGGTATTTATGTTTAGATGCCATAACATGTTTTGTTAAGTACTCTTGATCAGGTTAATTTGACAAAAGAGTTTTCAAATTGGATTTGGTAATATTTATAACAATTGTATTTCTATGGAGTATCAATTCAAGCTTAAATTTCTTGTTGATCTTATATTATTATAGCATTATTTTTGAATATATGGAAATACTAAAACCTGAGGATCAATCAACTAACCTATAAACATTATCTAAGACCTCAAGGTATTTCCTAAGTGTTATATGCATCTTATTACCTAGGTGATACTATTATCATTAATTACGTTCAATTTATAAACATAGATGGATTTATTTCAATGTGAGATCATTATTTATTATCAGATTGATTAAAGTCTTAAGTTAAACGTTGACCATGGTGAACTTGTAATTCTAAAGAAAAGTTTAGAAGGTTAAATTGTGATTCACCATAGATTTGGTGATAAATGGAATTAATAGGTTGCATTCTCAAGGTTTGAGTTGGTATATTTGATATGATTGTATGACTTAAATTTTGGGTTCTTGCCTTGGAATATGAATTTGGTAGATGATTTAGTGATAAATAAAATAAATTGCTAAATAGATTAACGAGCCACTAACTTTGGCATGGTATATCTAGTAGGTTAGAGGATGTTATGGAAACCATTTTGAGTTCTACATGTCATTTTAGATAGAAAATGGTAGTTATGTTAAAAAGTGGTAAAATTATTGGTTTTAGTTTCATTTCACTTCATATCTGCTACATAAGTGAAGCTATGATTGGAAAGATTCTATAATGGTCAAGTAGAATACAATGAGATTTTGAGAAATATTATGCAAGTTTGATGAGGTATGTTCAGTTATTTTCTTGATTCAAATAAATTTTATGAAAGATATCGCTTAAAATTTGAATTTTTATTACATGGTTTACCTTCGGGTTATATCATTGGAGGTCTAAATGGGTTTTTAAGGAATGTTGGTCAAAACAATTGCATGTAATATTATGTCCTTATTTCAAAACATTTGTAATTTTTTGATCTAGTTTCAAGTAAATTAGATGGCTTGACCTTGGTTTTCTTGTGTTGGCTTGTCAAGAAAGCTATAGCATTGAAAATTTTCCTAAAATAATTTTCTTGTTTAATCATGCATGCATTATTTGTTAGGAAAAGACTATGGTTGGATTAAAAATATTGTGCCAGCTCAGCTGAGTGTTAGTTATTGTAGGAATTTTTTTAATGGTCTTATTCATGAAGTTATAAGATTTAATCTAGTTGATTTATCTATTTGATAGATGTATGAATTGGTTTGATATTATGGCTCATTGGCATATATCTTTTTAAAATATTTATTTTGTCAAAAATATGGTTCAAATTGATATCTTATGATAGATTCTTGTCTATTTTTAAGAATTTCCTTAGTTTTGAGTGGTTATTTGAAAGGGATTTCTTGTGAGTCTCGTTTGCATTATGGTCTTATATGCATTATAGCTCAAAGAAATGTTTCTCATAGTTATTATCTATGAATAATGGTAAATTTGGCATACATATGGATTTTATAATAACATAGGGATTTCGTGTCATATGGTTTATAACAGTCACAATTTGTGCACAAATAATGATGAATTTAGAAAATTGTTCAATGACTATTCTATAAAATTTGATAAAATTCATTTATTTAATTATGGGTATAAAATAGTTATGTTTTAAAAGACATTTTGAGGATAACCTGTA
>JARHVA010000087.1:2760000-2837500 GCA_037957365.1 Torreya grandis | reverse complement strand
ATAGTTAGATTTAGATAGATTTATGTATGTTATTAGATAGATGGCTATTTTTTAATAATTAGTCTTTATTTCATGTTTAGATCTTTTTATCTACTATTATTAGTATTAGATTATATTAATTTACATTATTTGTGTCTTATTTATTTTTATAGGTTTTCTTTAATTTAATTTGTTCAGATTAGAGTAAGTCAACCTTTAACAACTGGTGTGGGTACCAAATCTAAACACATTAGGAGGTCCAACTATCCCCCTATTTAGAAAAAACTGACCTAAATTATAAAAGGGGCCTAACCAGAGAAACAATAGGGAGACCTGGTCTCCTCCTAGTCAAAAATAACTAACTAGGAGTATAAAGAGACCCAACCAAAATAAGTAGCATCTAATTTTGATTGGATTGAGAACCAATGAAGCCTACAATTTTGAATGGATTGGGAACTAGTAGAGAAAGAGCAATTATCACATTTGACTGGTGTGGTATCCAGTAGGTTTTGACTGAATGTAAAACTAGTCTAGATTAGAAGAGTCTCAGGTATCAGGATACCACCAGGGTCCTCAAGGGACCAATGGGTTGATTTTAGCTAGATTGGAAACAAAATTTGACATAAAAGGAGGTCTATATCTCCTCAAAATCATATGATTTAGAATGGATTGGGAATAAAAAAATAAGTAGCATCTAATTTTGATTAGATCATGAACTAATAGAGGAAGAGATAATACTGCATTTGATTGGTGCAAGAATCAACTAGTTTTGGTTGGAGTGGAGACCATCTTTGGCTAATATTAGGCCCAAGTCTTGGGATACTATTAGTGTCTCCAAGTGACTAGTGAATTGATTTTAGTTGGATCAAGAACTAGCCTAAACATAGAAGGAGATCTAATTCTCCAAAAAACCTTCAAGGTCCCCAAGGACCCATCCCCAAACATAATTATCATGGATAAAGCTACATTAATCTATATTAGTATTATATCAATTTTAAGATGGTATTGTAACCACCCTAGACTAAAAAATTATGAGGCCCAGGTCTCTAAAGTGACTAGTAACAATTATGTTTAACTGATACAACAACCAGTTAGTTTTAACTAAACCAAGAACCACCTTAGATAAAGTAATCTAGAGGCACAGGTCTCAAAGGGCATAGAAGGACCATTAAGGTCACAAAAACCCATCAGACCATTTTAACTAGATCGAAAACTAGCTTAGACATAATTGGAGGTCCAAGTCTCCAAAAAACTAGAGAAATACCCTTTATGGGTATCTTATAGGATCCAATTCAAACACAACACTATAAAAATCAAATCAAGAGAACCTTACTAGCCAAAAGGGTCTATCCAGAGTCAATCATAAAGGAAAAAACCTTGTTGGGTGCTTAATGGAACCCAAGAGCATCAAAGTACAACTAAATTTAAAATAAGAAAACCATGATAATACCAAAACAAAGATAGAAAGGTCACAATGCCAAAAATGAATATGATTACCCCATTACTCATACCTTTGATTCAAAATTTTGATACTCTTGATCAAATAATAGCCCTCTGAGAGTCAAAGAGCAGACACCAAAATCATATCAATCTTGCTACCAATCCACCTCCAAACCAAGTTTTTAGAAACTTCAAGTCTATCCACAAGGGTGTTATACATCATGGAATTTGTCCATATAAAAAAGCCATAGTAGACTAGAAACCAATCTTGAATAAAAACAAATACAGGTAGGGCACAAAATTTACCATATGATCAATTTTAAAAATGGGGATTCATACCCTATTTCTCATACACACAATTCATATTTTTAAAGTATTTCAAGTTCTTTAGGATAATCATCAATTTTCTAACCCATCTGGTTAGACCAAATCGAGTACCATTAGTGTAATAACTTGACCCTTCATAGCTCAAAATAGTTCTCGATAGAGCATTTATCTTAAAGAAAAAATAGAACATGTAGTGGGATGCTTTCCCATCCCAATAGTAGAACCTTGGACCATTATTTTTTAGAATGCCTCTCATTCCCTTAGTAGGGTATTTATACCTCTGAACACTAATAAAATAGTATTTAGTGTATGAAGAATGATCTTACAACCAATCCCTTTTCATGAGGGAATATATTATAGGTCGACTAAGTATTCCCTATGAGATAATGTGCAAGAGGCCATTCTCCAAGTTCTTATTAGATACATGATGTCCACCACCATCTTATAAAGATAGGAGATTCCATTCATTAACCCCCATCATCCTCTAGAGTTAAAACTTCCCATAACTGAGCATATCCAACCTAGGGATGAGATATAAAACAAAGGATCTCTCTTCTACCAATGTAGCCACCAAAGCTTTGATTTCATCAAGGCAAGTGGTAAAAATCCTAACCTAGAATAACCCCTCACCATTTTTACCTTAATTCGGGTTTGTTTTATCCTCATTTCCTCCCTCATTTTCTTCCTCTACAACTTATCACCCAATCAAAGATTTTAAATTCCCCCCACTCTTCATATCTATTTAATTTGTTATTTTTATAGAGATTAGTTATTTCTTTATAGGCCGATCATTAAATTCCTAAGTTATGTTTATTTTCATTTCTATCTCACTATTTGGTATTCATTTTCAATTATTTTATTTATCATTTAATTCATTTAGTTTCTTTTCTTTGGATCTATTTTGAGTTGAAAGTGATCTCATATAGTTATAAACAATTAATTAAAATAGAATTGTAAAGGATCAAAGATATTTCCTTCAAGATACTATTCGGTTCATAGGATTTCTTTGTCATATAGTTTAGATTACACAATTTTAATCTTATTCCTTTATTTAATATTCAAGTGATATTTGATTTATGAATATTAATTGAGTATTGCATAATATTTGACTTGCTCCTTTTTCCTAGATCATTTTAAAAAATACCCTTCTTTGTATATTTCAAATGAATTTTATTCCTTAGACCCTTACGATTAGACTAGTATGATTACTTATTAACCTTCATGATAGATGAAATGGTTGATTCATTGAAGTGATTTTTTTTTAACATCAATAAATTTGATGACTCTGTTAAGGATCTACTTTTTAAAAATTCTTGTTTTATTTTTTATTTTTTATCTTTGTTTGTCTATGACCATTAGAGGTGCACATCTAATCATATAACCTTCAATTGATATTGTTGATTATAAATTTAATTTTTATTTTATTCTAAATTTCTTTGTGTGGTGTAATGGGCCTTAAAATTTACCCCAAATCATTGAAATTATAAATGAGAAAGAAGAGGAAGCAATTTTTTTTGATATACAAGTGAATCTTATATGAGAAATGCAATACCATATTAATGAAACTAATTTATGGGTTAGGTAATAATGATAACAAATATTGATTACTAATCCTCAACCTATAATTTGTTTTCTTTCTGATTCTTTTCAGCTTAAAGATTGTATTTTCTCCACTAATCCTAAAATAAATATACAGTTAAATTAATCAGGTCAAGTAGTGGAATTTGTTGAAAATTCTAATGGAATAATAAGCACCATAAATTCAACAAGTTCAACAAAGAGAACAATACCTCATCTCGAGTCTCCAAAATAATAGAAATCAAGTTGAATTAAATCATAATGAGGTAGACTATGATGATTATGTTTCTCAACCTTTAGTGAATCCTTATATTCATGTAAATCCTATTAACATTGGTGCTCATCCAAGTAAACTCACATCATTAAAGGACATAATATTACTATTTTTTTTGAAATCCCTAGTGAATCTTGGGAGGATCATTTGAATGCCTTTAAATTGATTTGTACCACTCTAGGTATTGTGAATGAAAAAGTTTATCTTAGAGTTTTCTCACAAACATTAGAAGGTAAAGTTTATTAGTCTTCCTTCTAGTGTCACTAGTACTTGAAATGATATATAGGAATGGTTGGAACTTTACTTTTGTAAACCTCAAAAAGATTTATATTTAGTCAATGAATTAGTTAATATCTCTATAGATTTAGGTGAAATAATTTGTTGATTCATAAGTAGACTCACTAGATTATGGCAAAATATTCTACATGATGTTATACCTTTAAAAAGATTATTTGGATTATATTTTTATATTACTTTGCCTTTAAAATATAAAATGGATTTAGAATATAAAGATATTATGAATTACGATGAAAGCATAAGTTTTTATATTGAATATGAAAATAAATTAAATTGTGTTAGTTTTAATAATATAACTACAATAAGTTTAAAATTTGATAATATAAATTTTATAAAATTTATTCATATTCTTATCAATGATTTGGTCACCGTCAATCAATAACTTTATGATAAGCCATCTACATTAGGTAAATCTTCCTTTCTTCAAAAAGGTAAAATTGAAGAAAATTTTTATTATTATAATGCACGTGAATTAGATCATGATCCAAGTAATTCTATACGTGTGTAAAAATTTAAAATACATATTCAAGGAAAATATAGTATTTCAATTGATATTGCTGACAATATAAACATAGGTGGATTTGATGAATCATTTGATGATGTCAAAACTAAAAATGCTTATATTGTCATTACTAGACAAAGGGATTAATCTAATCAAAAATATAATATAACATAGATAATAATCAATATTATTCTTCTAAAAATAATCATAAAGGCAAATTTACATTTAATAATACTGCATCTGATAATGTTGTAAGTAGTACCCAACAAAATAATCCTTTATAAATTGATTTTAATACTCTTCAATATCATACTTATAAGACCCATAACTACACTCATATACATCATCCAAATGTTGACACTTATAATATTATAGACTATTTTTATACTATTAAAACATGTTTTTTATTACAGGGTACAAATTTATCTAGACAACTTGATAACATTAATGATGCAATTAAATACCTAAGTTATAAGGATCTATTAGGATTTTAAGAAGAAATAAAGAATAATATGTTAGAAGTATAATCACTGAGAATGTGGGGGGGGGGAGTCAATCAGTGATACAAGATAATCCAATTCAATTTGAAATAGTTAAAAATTCAACATACATCAACTTAATTAATTAAAATAAACATGAAATCACATACATCCAAAACATACATAAGATCATACATCACATGAACACATCATATATGTGGGAAATCCTCTTGGGGGATAAACCCACTAAAACCTACAAGATGAAATAAAATCTTATAAAATAAGATAAAAAATTCAGACCAACACCAACTAGTCAAGGAATACCATGCCTTACTTTAGTGAGACACCAATCCCATAAGGACCCAAAACCCCTATCTACCTGAGCACCCATAATAACTAAACATTTATTAAGATTTACCTTGCAAGCAAAAAATAAACCCCTAGGAAACCAAGCACCAACTCAACTACCTAAAAAAATCACCTTAATTACCTATTTCTACTCTTCAACTAATGATGATCACTTTTGTATACAATCTTCACCTCCAATCTCTCTCAAGCTTCCTCTAGGGCTAACTTGCTCAAACTGCCTCTTCTAGGCTCATTAGGTCTAATGATCTATGTGTCCTCCTATATCAACTTGATTTGATAAACATGTTTGATCATTTTCACTCTAATGGTCCTAACTAACTTGTACCTAATCTTTCAAATGTTCTCTTCTTTGCTTTAATCCACACTCTAACAACTAACACAATTAGTCTAATTATGTCTTGCACTTATACCACTCTCTTCCTTTGAAATAATTTGGTTAGCCAATATGCTTTACATATTTTTACCACCTTTGAAATAGGTCCTCATAAATGTTACATGTAATAAACACAAACTTCTTAGGTCATCAAATACCTCATTAGCCCCAAACCACCATTAGGTCTTGGTGAGATCTAAAATAATTAGGCCTTCATACTCACACATTACATGTGAGACTACTTGGACCACCTTAACCCTTTACCAATGATTAGAACACATAAAAAAATGTCTCTAATAACCACTTTTTTACTTTCATTTGGGTTTATACCACGTGGAACACCAACTCACACCTTGAACCTACCAATTAGGTCTCCTTGTTCTTCAGGTCTTCATACACGGAAAACATAGTCTTAAACTTATGAAACAAACACTTAGGTATTTCACATATCCACATGATTATATCACATGGTTTAACCCTTAAGGACCTATGATATACTTACATGTGATTTTGACACTTTAAAATAGGCTCTAAGCACCCACATAAATTCTCTCAAAAAGACCACTCAAACTAGTCATATACTATAGTCGTATAAAATGAAAAAATTGGAAACTTGAGCATGGATAATGACACCCAATCCTTAGGTTCCTCTTACTTTCTCTCAAACCCTCTCATTATTATTTTCATTTATTACTAGTCATCTTTATCCTTGTATACTTGATCCCAGCTGAGCCAGGACCCTCTCTTCATGACTAATCTATCCCCCTAAGTCCCGTATACTCAAGGCAATAACACCAAAGTTGGACTATAGTGCTCAACCCTAGGGTGTCCCATTTTTTATCACTCCTATCCAATCATCATTTGAGGATAGGTTACCATTTTTACATAATTTTTCTTGTTCATTGTGTCAGTGTAGTTTGGTTTTGTCTAATCCATGACCAATAGATCCATATGAAAGCCCATTCAAAGATAATTTGGAAAGGGTTGGAAAATATCACTCAAGAAAGAAATAATAAAAGTAATAACACTCAATAAATCTTCCCTAAGCTTTCCATACAACCAACTTATACACATTCAAGACAATTCAAGTCCTTACACTAGCCCCTAGTCATCTCAAGCACACCCAGTTTTTGTATTTCTTGCATTTTCATTCACTATTGCACCAAGCACTCTTAAATGGAGAAATACATATGGATTGATCCCTCCTCAGAGTATTTGTATCTAGGAAACATGCACAAACATGGGGTATGAGGCACACCTACTACATCTTACACATACTAACCCATTTTCCCTATTTACAAAAATTTATATTCAAGTGCATAAAAGACATAGACATAGAAAATCATCTCTAAAAGGAGTTATTTTGATAATGAGGATCCAAAATTTTGTACATAGGATCACACTATTCAAGAGAACAAAACCCAAAAAAAGTTGATGCTTAGGACAACATTTTTAAGGAAGGACTATACTGCCGAATCCCAAGGTGTCAAATTTAGCACTCCTATCCAATCAAGAAATAAAGTTCATGATCCTATTTATGATAGTGTCCCAGGCTTGCACACAAATTTCTAGACATTGTCTAAGTTGGATCAATATATAATAAGATAAGTTTAATTTTCTCTCTCTCACTATTATTTTTAGAAAAGGTCAAATTACAATTAAATTTCACAAATCATTAGCTTTAATTTGGACTATTATTTACTATTTTTTTCCTACTCAGACCCATTTATTATTTATGAATTAAACACTAATTTCCCCAAAAATACTAAATCATATACAATAAAAATACAATCAAGCTATTTTAACTCTCCATAATTGATCAAGGGAAAACTATGACAACTAATGAATTAGCATACACCTTAGAGACTTATATAATATCTTTATGCTCATTTTATTCTTCAATTCTACTCATAACTCTTCCAACCTACCTCTGTAGGATGGTCATTCAATCTTCCAGTGCATTTAACAAACACAATCAATTTCTAGGCAATTGTTCACACCAAATATGGATTGGTCCAACCTCTAAAATCCATACAAATATCATTCATATATTATATAAAAATATCCAATAGTTATTTCATTTTTAAACATCAAAATGCTATCAAGAACAATTCAATTATCCTTCTCAGGTAACTTGAAGAACATGGTTAAACATACAATCAATTTTGGAGATCAATATATTTAATTATATGAACATTCTAAAATTATAATGAATGTGTCTAGATGAGACTTTAATCTTTTACAACTTTGCTTTTTACTACATCAATAAATTCATCTTGGATAAAAAGATATAGCTCGAAAACTATAGACTAGTTTTCCCTAGTTAATTTGAATATTCAAATTCCAACAGTCACTGAGTAAATACAAAGTAGATAAAAATTGTCATCATCTTATGATTCATATAATCTTGGTCAAATTCAATTTATTGATATCCTATTGAGATTCATAGCTTTAACTTTTCATTTCTCACCATTGATCTTAGACATAGGCATCTGTGATTACGACACTTGGCACCCTTACATGCCTTTTGAGAACATTAACTATTTAACTCTAATGAGTTTTTTCTAATTTGAATACATACATTAAAACTTTAATTTTTGACTTAATATAACCTAATGCATCATAATATGCATGATCACATGCTTAGTATTGATCTCTATCTGATAGGTTTCATGCTTACCATTAGATCTATTGCTCAAATGCCATGATTGTGACTCATGTCACTGCCACTTGAAATATTTACTATTTGAATTTTAATCATGTCATTAAATGCTTATTTGGTCACATTCCAAACTCACCATTATATATGTGATCTGATTAAATGCTCAACATAGATCTCTTCATTCAAATTTGGCTAAGTATGGGAACCTAGTAAAACTCTATTTGAGAGGCCAACTTTGCACTATTATAAATTTTGATACACTTAATATCTAAACATTAAATTTGAACCACATGATCTCCTCACATATTATAATCTATCCATATATTATGATGTTATTAAAACTTTTGCATGGGTGAAATATGATGTCATCAAATTGCTTACTCAGCCTTATCTATCAAGATGACTACTTGAGCTTAGACATTCATATGAATATTATGATAAATTACATTAATTTCCATAAACACTCTAAGATATCATAAAATCCCATAGGGTCTATGTAACATATCCATACCATCAATTTCATCCATCAATTGCCTATACAAGTCAAACACTGAAGAACCATGTAGGAACACTGGAGCACATTGAAGCACACTTTGTCACTATCATTCTAACACACATGACATCTCATCAACATCCTTGGTAACCTTGGAGACATAATTTACAAAAATCCAACATTTTTCCCCTTTGTCATTGATGTCAAACACTAATACAAATCTTATGCTCAGACTCTATCTTTCACTTCAAGTACTTTCTCCCCCTTTGAGACAATGACAAAGTGGGCTCAATTCCTGATCATGTGGACCTAAAAATACTTCAAAGACCAATAGTAAGAAAGGACCACCTTTAATATATGACATATAATCCCCCTATCATTATGCATACCTCTTCTTAATTTTATCTTCTCAAACATGTTCCATGACTACACTCTTCTTTGATCATACACAATTTCTATGAAGACAAAACATACATAACCATCATAAACTACATGAACTTACCTTGAAAACATTAAGAGGGAATCCCCTTAAGTCACCTGATCTTAGGAACCCTTTGAGAACCTTTATATCATCTATAAACATGAAGAAACAACATAATTTCCTGCATACCTTCTCTCTCAGATTCAACTACACAATCCTCTGATCCTAGGACCTGACCATTTACAAATCTCTTGCTTTGTTTATGCATGAAGTTTCATTATATTTTCAAAGAACCTGACTTGGTTTGATCAAGTCATCACATCAACATGCTTAAATTCACATCTATATCAGACTTATTCATATCTCCACCATGACTGAAATATCTCATATATGATCCCCTTTACATCATGCACAACTCTTCAAGCCTTTTTATGTAATAGAATATCTTGACAACTCATCATTATTGATCAGACACTTGGAAAAATCCATTCTATTCTTGTAGACCTTCAAAACCAATATCTTCATTCTTATGACCATTCTTGTATTGCAACATCAACTAAATCTCAATTGGCCCACCATCCTTCCTTTTTCTATCAAGTGTCTCATTGAATCCTAGATAGAGACACTCTAACCATAATGTCCTAGAATAATGTGAAATGAGTAGTTTCCCACAATTCCTCATTTTCCTTCTCCACCTTGGTCATATAATGCTAATATTTCTTCTTCTTCTTAGGATTAAGAGAAATAACATGCTCATATAGTACAATATTATCCTTTTCTTCTAAAATTGTATTGAGAACATATTAAGACAACAAAGATTCATGACATACCTTTTTAACTGAAGAAATAAACTCATCAATGGAATTGAAAACTGATGTTATTTACATGAAACTTATTAAAAAATAACAAGATATTCTCTTCTATCCATATACACCTCAGAATTATCCTCAACTAGAACCTTGGTCTTTTTTTAAAGCTTAAATTGCATTGACTTTTGTTTCTCTTTCTCTATCTAAATAGATGACACATTATCTTATCATTCTTGAACCATTTTTATATCTGATTCCTCTTTTGATTTAGTAAGGAGTCCATCTTGATTTTCAGCTCAATTGAATTAGTTTTCTTGGTCTTCACTTCCTTAGGATTCCATACCAAGGATTGGCCTTTCTTGAGCACACTAGGATGTTCATTCACCTTCTTATGACTTGACATATTTCTTATATAATATATTGGAATATGACCAACTTGATGACAAATGAAACAAATAACATCATTCATACCTTATTCTTGATCAATATTATGAATCTTACCAAACATACCATCTTGTCTCTTAGGTTCATTATGCTCAAGCTTAAATGTCTTAGCTATCCATACCTAGGTTATTTTTTTACCTTGCATTTTTGGAATGAATTTAGAAATATTTCCCATACCTCTAGATGACTAGTTACTCTTCCTTATATAATTTCTTTCCTTATGACCAACCTGTGACAGGGAAAATAAGGACCATTAAAAGATCTTTCATACCTCATGGCACTTGGTTGCCTGATGGATCTTTTCTTGTTAATCTTGGTGATTGACTTCTTCTTGTCTTAAGGTGACCTCTCTTTCTCTTTCTTAGTCTTATTTATCTTGACAATAATCTTCTCATGCTCATCCTTCTATTAATCTAGCTTGGTTTTCAATTGAATACTCTCATCCTCTTTAGCTCTCATAATTGAACTTGTAGACTCTAAATGAATTATGAAAACTTGGATAGTCTCCTTATCCCTTTTAGATTATTTATCCATGTGATATTTCAATCTACATGATTTCTCTTCAATAATATTTATAGAATAAACATTGGATTTTAACTCATCATGCTCACCTTGTTCTGAACTCAACTTAGCATTTGTCTCTTTTAAATGAGTTTTGAGATGTATGTATTCTTCCTCTTTTGAACTCATATTTGTCTTTGTAACCCTTAATTTTTCCTAAAGAATATCATATTTTGATCTTGAGCTTTATTTCAAGGATTCCATCTCCTTATTGAGCTTAATGCACTCATCCATAATAGCTTTAAATTTTGAGGTTGAGATCTTATACTAAGCTTCTTCTTGATCATACTCTCTCATCTTACCCCTAAAAAGTGCCTTGAGATGATTTAATTTTTATTCAATTTATTTTAGATATGTATAAGTTACCTTCACTTGAGCCTTCAACTCTTGATTAGCTTTCTTCAATTGCTTATCCATATTGTACCTTGGATCACCTTCAATTGGTTAAACTTACAATGAAGGTCCTGCTCTGACACCATTTGTTAGAGGTAAAATAACTAAAATATGGGGTGAATAACTGATGAAATATAATCTAATTTAATTCCCAACTCTTAAAAATTAAACATACATCAACTTTATCAATCAAAATAAAAATTAAAATACATACATCCAAAGCATACATAATATCACACATCACATGAACACATAATATATGTGAGAAACCCTCTTGGGGGATAAAACCCATTGAACCCTACAAGATGGACTATAGTCATATAAAATAAGATCTAAAATTTATATGAACACCAAAAAATCAAGGAACACCCATCACTTAGTTTAGTGAGACACTAATCCCATAAGGAGCAATAACCCTTGTCTGGTTGAGTACCCATAACAACTAAACATTTAGCAAGATTTACCTTGCAAGGAGGAACCAAACCCATAGGAAACCAAGCATAAAATTATTTTATTGAACATATCACATTTAACACCTATTCTACTCTTTAATTGATGATGATCACCTTTGTTTTCACTCTTCACCTCCAATCTCTCTCAAGCTACCTCTAGGGCTAACTTTCTCAAACTGCCTCTTCTAGGATCATTAGGTACAATGACCTATGTGTCCTCCTAATTAAAATTGATTATATAAACATGTTTGATATTTTTCACACTCTGATGCTTCTAAATGACCTACACCTTATCTTTCAAAGTTTCTTTTCTTTGCTTGAATCCACACTCTCATAACTAACATAATTAGTCCAATTATGTCTTGTACTTATACCACTCTCTTATTTTTAACCCATATGAGTCGATCAAGATGATTTACATATTTGAAATACCTTTGAAATAGGTCCTCATAAACATTACATGTAATAACCACAAACTCATTAGGCTGTCCAATACCTCATTAGCCCCAAACTAACATTATGTCTTGGTGAGACCTAAAATAATTAGGCCTTCATACTCACACATTAAATGTGAGACTAATTAGAGTGCCTTAACCCTTTAAAAATGATTTTAAAACATAAAAAATATATCTAGTATCATATTTATTACTTCCATATGGGTCCATGCCACTTGGAACACCAAATCACACCTTAAACTTACCAATTAGGTCTCTTTGCTCTTCAGGTCTTCATACACAAAAAACATAGTCTCAAACTTCTAAAGAAAACACTCAAGTATTTCACATATACACATGTATGAACCCTTTAATACCTATAATAAACATCCATTTTCTTTCTACACTTCAACACAATTTCTAATCACTCAAATCAATTCTCTCAGAATGACCATTCAAACTGATCATATACAGTCAAAATATAGTCAATCTATTTTAAATCTCCATAACTAGTTAAGGAAAAAATATGACAACCAATCACTTATAATATGACTTAGATACTTATAGAGTATATTTATGCTAATTTTCTTCTTCAAATTTTCTCATAACTCTTGCAACTTACCTCTACAAGATGGTCACACAATCTACCAGTGCATTCAATAAAGACAATTAACTTCTAAGCTATTATTCACACTAAAGATGGATTAGTAAAACACCAAAAATCCATAAATATAGTATTTTTATAGTACATATCACTATAAAATAGTTATTTCATTTTGAAACATCAAAATTCTATCAATTAAAATTGAATTATCCTTCTCAGTCACTTGCAAAACATGGTCAAACACACAATCAATTTTGGAGCTCAATATCTTTGACTGTATGAACATTAAAAAATTATAACCAATATATATAGATGTGAATTTAATTCCTTTATAACTTTTATTTTTAATACATCAATAAAGCCATCTTGGATCAAAATATATAGCTTAAAATATACAGATTAGTTTTCCCTTGTTAATTTGAATATTCAAATTCCAATGGTCGATGAGTAAATACAAATCATATGACACTTATCATCATCTCATGATTCTAGTTAGATTAAATTATCATCATTATATTTGTGGTCTAATTAAATTCTCATCATAGATCTCTTCTTTCAAATTTGGTTAAGTATGGGAACTTAGTAAAACTCTATCTGAGAGCCCAACTTTGCATTGTTATAATTTTTTATACACTTAATGTCCAGACCTGAAATATAAACCACATGATATAATCACATGGGGGAATCTATCCTTATATTAGGATGTTCTTGAAACCTTCACATCTGTGAAATATGACATCATCAAACTGCTTACTTAGCATTATCTGTCAAAGATGACTACTTGAGCTTTAACATTCATATGACAGTTTTGATGAATTCCATTCATTTCCATAAGCACTCATAAAATACAATAGGGTATATACAAAATTTACATACCATCAATATAATCTATAGATTTCCTATCTAGGTCAAACACTTAAGAACCATGTAGGAACACTAAAGCACATTGAAACACACTTTTTTATTGTGATTCTAGCACTTATGACACCTCATTAACATCCTTGGTCACCTTGGAGACATCATTGACAAACCTCCAACATAATAAACAATCTTAATTTGTTTTTTTTCCCCATGTTTATGATCCCTTTATTTATTATATACTTAATTTTTATGTATTAGTCAAAATTACCAATAAGATTATTCACAACTGTATTCTACATAGTGGTGCTTCTAAGAAGTTAATGTCAAAATTTATTGCTAATTAGAAATTTACAATTTTTTATTTGTGAGAAATTAAGACTCATGAACTTATAGGTTTTGATTTTTGACAAACTAAGAGTTGTAGTAAGTTTCATGATATTAATATAAGAATTGCATAAGATGAAAGAGTTAGATGCATGATTAATGTTTAGGTATTAGATATTTCTAGTAATTATGTTATCATTTAAGGAAGATATTGGTAAAAAATAATTGGTTATTTCTTAGTAAAAGATACAAGTTGGGTTTCGGTGGGTAATGAGATCAGCCTTATACAAAGAGATGGTTTAGTAATCCTATTGATTATATTCATACTATTAATGCTTTCATGGAAATATGAATTGGTACTTATGAGATTTTAACCTTAGATGAACCTAAAAAATAACAATAAAATACCATTTCTAAAGATAGTTTATGGTCATTATATTTTGATGGGACATGTTTGCAACATGGTAGTGGTGTTAGAATCTATTTAATTTATTCAGTTGGTAAAATGTTTCATTACACTTATAAATCATCATTTGATAATATTAATAACACAACATAATTTGAAGATTTGTGTTTAGGTTTAGAAAAGGTAATTGAATATAATATTAAATGGTTTGAGATCTTTGAAGATTTAGAGTTAGTTATTATCAAGTTAGAAAAGTTAATAAAACTAATTAAATGCACCTACATAGGTACACTCAAAAGGTTTGGGCTTTGATTAATTTTTTTGAAACCTTTAAAATTTATCATATACTTAGAGAATTTAATGTTTGAGATAATAATATTGATATTTTTTCATCTAATTCTACTCTAAGTGAAAGTGAGTTAACTATTAACTTCTCATTTTAAAAAGTTTTTAGACCTAAAATTTTTTATTTGAATTAAAATTGGCATGTTTTCAACTGTGATAAACATATTGATTATTTTTTTAAAGATAATTATTTTGATTATGATGATTATGTACTAAATTATGGTGATTCTCTACAGCTAAGTACCAATAAATTGCCTATTAGTTGAGTGAGTCTAGAATGAATATTTATTATGAATGATTAGCCTAAAATTTCATGAATTGAAGAACCTTATAGGATAATAATTGGTGATACTATTCATTTCAATCTTATAACTAAACAAGATCCTATATTTTTATATTTGGGAATACAATGTATGCCTGACTAAAAATTTACATTCATTAAACTCTTTAAAGAATTTATCAATTTTTTTGCTTGGTCTTATAAAGACCTAAAATGTTATGACACCAACATAATTAGACATGATATTCCTATAAAAATTGATATAAAACATATTAAAAAAGATAATAAAAATAAGCCCTTTACTAGAAGACACCATCACCAAAGAGCTTGATAAGATTCTTGATGGTGGTGTCATTTATCTTATAAAATATATTGATTGGGTAGTTAATTTAATACCCATACGTAATAAAAATGGTGACATTAGATTATGTTTATATTTTAGAGATTTAAATAAGGATATTTAAATGACAATTTTCCTCTTCTTAGCATTGATCAAATTTTTCAACAAGTTGCAGGATCTGAAATAATGTCTTTACTTGATATATTTTCTAGTTATAATCATTTTTTTAAATCCAGATTATAGTCATAAGAATATATTTACTGCTTGTAGAGGGGAATTTATTTTTAACAAGATGATTTTTGGTCTCATGAATATAGGTGCCACTTTTCAGAGAGCTTTGCATGTGGTTTTCAAAAACTTGATTGGAATAATCATTCAAGTCTACTTAAACGATCTTACTAATCATTTAAAAAAAGAATGAAACATATAGACCAACTTCATGAAGTTTTCACAAGATGTAATAAATATGGTATTTAACGTTATCCAAAAAAAAAAATGTCTATGGTGTTACTGAAGGAAAATTATTAGGATATATAATTTCAAAAAATGGTATTTCTATTGGTCTAGAATGTATAAAACCAATTAAAGAACTATCACTGCCTAAAGATCAATCTAGTCTTAGATATTTCTTTAGAAAAATAAATTTTATTTATAAATCTATATAAGAGTTTGAAGATAAATCCAATCCATTATAATTTTTTAAAATAAAAATGAGTCATATGTATGGGATTTATGAGTAGATTCTACCTTTAATAATATTAAAAATGTCATTGCAGGTGCATCTATACGTACAAAACCTTGATTTGACCAAACCTTTTATTCTTTATTTGAATGCAATTGATAAAGCCATAGGTGTTGTAATCACTAAAAATGATGAAAATAATTAATAAAAATCTACTGTCTATATGAGCCAAGTCTTAAAAGATATGGAAACCAGGCACCATTTTATTGAAAAAAATGTTTTTTGCAATACTTTCTTCTTTGATCAATTTTTTTTATCTATTGATAGGAAATAAGGTTATTTTAAGGTCTAATGTACCTACCCTATGTTATCTATTATAACAACCAATTATTCAAGTAAGGATATCAAAGAGGATTTTGAGGATTCAATAATTTGATCTTGAATTTGAAACATCTAAGAATATAAGGGAAATGATTTAGCAAAATATTTGGCTGAAAATACTTCTTCTAGTGTTAATGTTTTGGTCTTATCTATTGATAGTTCTTTATCTACTAAGCCTCATCATCAATCCATGAAATTTGTTTATTTCTCTATAATTTTTAAATTTGGTGATGAGATGAATGATTTGGATCACTTTTTAGCTTAGGATGACATGTATCATTATTTAGTTTATTATTTTCAAAATCAAGCATGTATTGAAAATTTAGATAAAAGGCAAAGATGATCTGTGAGATTTCAAGATTTGAAATTTTGATTATTATATATTTTTTTGTTTTGTAGAAGCAAATATGGTGTTTTTAAAAGATTCTTAACTTATGACCAAACTCAGAAAGTACTTAAAAGATGTCATGAAGGTAGTTATGATGGTCATTATGCAGCAAAATCACTACTTATAAGATTTTAAGTGTAGGTTATTATTGTCTTAAATTATTTTAGGATGCTTATAAGCTAGTTTATGTATGTATGTCTTGTCAATTATTTATTTGTAAAGATAGGGTACTAACAATGCCTTTAAATCATGTGATCACTGACAAACCCTTTACCAAATGGGGAATTGATTTAATATTAGATATACATCCTCCTTATTTAGTTGGACATAGGTATATTTTGACTAATTTTTATTACATTATGATATGTCTTGAAGATAAAACATTAACGAGTTCAGTTACAATTGAAGTCATTTTATTTTTTGAATATTAAATATTTTTAGATGTGGTGTTTCTTGTGAAATTATCTCAGATAATGATCCTCAATTTATTTCAAATGAATATTTAGAATTTTTATGACATTTATATATTATTAAGAGTCATTATTCAAATTATTATCCTAAAGGAAATGGGAAAGTTGAATATACAAATAAAAATTTGATTTCTATTATAAAAAAAACTAGTTTGTGAGAATAAGAGAAATTGGCATCTTAAGATCTTCAAAGCATTATGAGCTGATCATACAAATCATTAAAATAACTATTTTTTACTCTCACTCCATGTTATTTTATGTATTTAAAGCCACATTACCAATTTAAATTCAATTTTTTTCTATTTTTACTAATTTATAATATATTCTATTTGTACTGCTTTATAATATTTATTAGAAGACATGAATTTGATAGAAAAAAGACTTAATCATTTGATAACCTTATATGAAACTAAAAATACTATTTTAAAAAAGTTATAAAAGGCTAAGGAAATCTTTTAAAATTTCTTTCAAAAGAGCTTTCTAGTAAATGTTTTAAAGTTTGTTATCTTGTTATTTATTGGAATAAAACACATGCAAATGTAGGAAAACATCATAAATTTGATTCTTTTTGGCTTGGTATTTATAAAATAGTTACTGTTCTTGGAAGAAATGCTTTTCACATATAAGGTTTGAATATAAATTGGTTGGGTCATTTAGTCAATGGACATCACTTCAAATTGTTTCATATCTAGTTTCTTTCACATTATTTTTTTCTTTGTGGTTTTCGTTATTTTATGTTTTATTTGTTTTGGTTGTTCATTCTTTGTTTTCTTGTTAATGTATCAACATATGTTCTAATAAGTGAATAATTAATCATTTTGAGGAGTAATTATTATGAGAAATGCATATTAATGTAATTACTCACGTACTTTGAATATTTTCACCATGATCATTCCAAAGATATTTTATTTGACTTAAACATAAATTAAATATACATGTGTTGAAGGCAATACTAAGTTTTAAAATTTTATGTTTAATAATTTGCATTGGATATTTTTCTAGTTTAAATCTCTCTCTTTTGTCTATCTCTTTCTTCATTCCATACTAGCCGAACAATTCATCACTTAACAAATTACCATTATCAAAGGGGTTCATGCATGGATATTTGAGAAATTATTAAACTTATATTTCACTTTCAAGTTAATTGGTTCTAATTAAATAAATTTATTGTTTCAATCCAATTATATAAGTAAAATTGGCTAGCAAGGTTTCCAGTGTTAAGTTTTTCTTTATTACCCCCTCTTTTTTGAAAGTCATGTCATGTTTTTGATTCTACCTTATAGATGACCTAATTTCATGAAGTGTAAAACTATGGCAGGAACCAACTCATTTAAATTTAATTAAATACATATTTTTAATACATTGGAAGATATTTAATTATTATATTTGAATAAAACTTTTACTTATAATGTTAATTAACTAGTTTTAAAAGCATAAGTTGGTTCTAAATGACATATTTTTAGTATCAATAGCTAATGTTTTGTAGTGGCAATTTATAGTGTATTCATTGATTCATAATATTACCAATGTTTTGTTTGAGTTTGATATAATTCATGGTTAGTGTCAAATTAGAAAAACATCTTATATACATACTATGTTATAACATTTGATCATATTGAATTGATGAAAATAAGTGAGACACACATTCAGTCATTCCTTGTACAAGTTCATACCTTCAAAGTTCATTTTTTATCAACATTTATATTCAAATTCCATAACATATTTTACTAGGTGATATTCATCAAGTTACTTTGATAAGAGATTTTTAAAATTGGATTTTGTAGTCACTATAACAATTGTATTTATATTGTTAACCAATTTTGGTCACCATGGAAGCGCGAAATCTAAATCTAAGGTTTTCAAGGCTCAGTCAAAGCTTGATAGAAAAGGAATCCAAATAAAGAAGATCAATATTTTAAATAATTTATAATTTATAATATTCTTAAGTGTTCCCAGCCAATGTAGTATACTCCTAGAGTATATAGGAGTCGAATAGCAAAAAGACTTAACCATTTTAGTGTTTTTCTTGGTGACAGCTTTAGGAGACAATGAACTCAAATTTGACAAGCCCTGATGACATATTTATAGCTTCTTGATTTCTTAGTCATAATAAGACTTTAGTCTAATCAAATAGTTTCATGTCATAATCATTCACATCTCTCAGTGGCTTGTGCCTCTTTTAAAAGACTTTTGGTAATTATCCAATTTTTCAAAAGTGGTTTGTACCACATGTCAATCTCCCTATGGTCATGAGCCCTTTCAAAATACCTTTCAACACAGTCAATTTTCATGAAGTTTCCTTGGAATCTCCATATCAATAATGTAGTAGGAAAATAGAAAAGTGGGATGCTTCCACATGTCATAATTAGAATGACTTGGAGTATTGAAGCCATCTTTACAATTCAAATCCCTCTGAAATAAAAATCTAGTAGGATGATGCCAAGTGGAAAAATCTCATTGATCCACTCTCTTAGATATTTTCATTCATCTAAAACATGATGTTATATCCCTAAGATAGCATGTGAGTGGGATGACACCACATGGTACAAACCCACTACTTCACATCCCCATGGTAGTTAGTGTAATCCTAGGAGTGTGTCTGAATAGTGGGTGATCAGGATGATGTCACGTGGTGAAATCTTGGTTCATTATGATATAAATAGTCAATAAGACCTATCAATCTCCCAAGGTGGTAGAATTATTAGACTTACCAAAGATGACCCAACCAAGGAATCAGACATCAAATAGATGTCAAATGTGCCCATCTCTTAGACCTAATAAAGATGATTGAGTGAAGCAGATAGATATGATATTAAATGGTAGTGTGATAAGTGGAAACTACAAATTAAGGATAGGGATAGTGTGGTGGGAGATAGACTAATGGGTGATAGACATGTGTCCAAGTGGAAGTCTTGTTGGCAATCCTGACCCAATTCATAGTTTAATAAGGGGAATAATTTTGTGTTGACACATAACCTAATTAATGAATGAGCTTTGAATATAAGTAGTTTTTCAAGATTGCATAACTAAACAAGCTCTCTTAATTATAAAATGCTTTTATTTTCTTCCCATTATAAATATGGGACAAAATTCTTAAGTTAAATGTAGAGATCTTGGTGGATGTTGCATGGCCAAAACTTGGTTTTATCGATATTGAGGTAAGGATAACTTGATCTTAGATGCAAACATTACAAGGAACCTAGTTTTCTTAAAGAGACCATCTCAAAGTATATGATCTTGAATTATGGGTTCCAAGTTTAAAATGGGCCCATTATGAATGATTATAAAAGAAACTAATTTGGCATCCCATTCCTCCCATTTAGCTATCAACTCATGAGAAGGATGTGTAACTGCATTGATACATAAAATCAATCTTAGAGTGGCTCAACATGTAAATCATAGCACATTTCTGCCCCAACTATCAGATTAGCAAGATGAGATAAATGTGTGCACTATCAATGCACCTTCATAATTTCCATTCAAAAGAAGACCTTGACAACCTTAAGAAGATTACTACTTTAGTTCTACACCATTATGAGGAGTTATGAGTAATCAAAGGTGGTTTCAATAAGATTCAAGGTTGGAAGGAGTCTTCAAGCATCTCAAGAAGATCATATCTTCCCTCAACACCAAGATTAAAGAGAAGAATTCAAATCAAACAAAGACTTCTATGTCCTTCATAAGGTGGAGTTTCATCATGTAATATTGGAGGAGTTGGTTGAGAACTAAATAGAGTTTCATCATTTAAGATTGGATGAATTGGTTGAAGGCTAAGTTAAGCTTTAAATTATAAGAGACAACTCTCCTAAAAAATAGGTAAACTTTCTTGATATTTTACAGCTTCAAGCCTCCAACAAAGACTTTTATGCCCCTTCACAACTTGGAGACTTAAAAACAAGTGAGAATACATTACAAAAGTGGATAAGATATGAATTGAAGTTAAACTTTAGTTATGTTTTATTTTTCAACTTTAATGAGGGTAGTGATTACAAGATTTCATGTTGTTCCCCTCATGAAATGATCCTTTCACTATATGTACTTTTTATTTCTAAGTAATTTAGATACCTCTAACTAGTTATGGCTTAGCCCTACCAAATTTTATACTTGTAAACACCTTCTTGAACAATAAAAAACTAATTTTACCTTCTCATATTCTAGTTAATATGTGAAATTGATGATTTGTTTTTGTAATCTTGTGGTAATTATAACCTATTTATTGATTTATGTCCAATTTTTTACACATTTATGCATCAAACTTGACTTTGTGTAGTTATAGTTTGTGTCTCTTCAAGTTTATATGATTCATAGTTGTGATGAATACCATTTGAGCTTCTTAAGATAAGTGGTCATACTTATAGGTACTATTATAGGCTGAATCCTTTCTAGAAAACACTTATGCCCAAGATTCATTTGTGAATTTTGAGTTTTATATGTGTGAGTTCTCTTTGATTTCATTCTGTTTGTGTCTAGACAAGTTGAGGTATTCAATTTTGGTGCATCACCCCATAGTTAATATTAGAAGTATAAGAAGTAACTATGCCTCTCTCTCTTTCCATTGTTAAGAATTAATTTAGGTGAGGATCAAGGTAATTCATAAAGGGAACCAACCCTTTTTGGAGGTTTTATTCCATTATAGTTCACCAAAACCTAGAAGTGATCTTAGTGTGTTAATTGGGTTAGTAAGCTTAAATATCTTCCTCAAGGGTGAAAATCAAATTTGATAATAGTTTTTAGCATGCCTGATGGGACCATAGATAAAAAAATTACTAGATATTGGTGCTGGTTTTAAAAATTTATAGTAGAGACATTACTTAGGTACTCAACATCTAATGATTCCATAAGCATACAGACATCTTGGTGGTACATTAGTGCAATTTTCATGCCAAAAGTCATAAAAAAATTAGATATAAAAGGTATTCATTTTAATTTTATTTAATTACCTTTGAATTCAAAAAAAATAAAGATGTTTCTAAAATCCAAGCCTTACACTAAACATCCCTTTACCTCAATACATAAAAACTTACCTCAAAATAGCCCTATACTAAGACTAAATTTCAATATGGTTATCCTTAGAAACTATGTTTGTATACCTTTTGATGGTGGAAACACTTTGAATCTTTCCCAATATAATGATATTCTAGCATCACCATTGAATAGTTTACCTTTCTTCACTAGAGAAGATCAAACAACTCCTATAGAGCACATTAGATGTTTGACCAACCTATGCTCAGTGCATCATGTAATCTAGGAAAATATAGATAGTAGATTGCTTGCTACATATTTCAATGGAAAGGATCTACAGTGGTAGAGGCACCTTCCTCTCAATTCCATTTTATCTTGGGATGAGTTAGAAGCATCCCTTTCCAAATAATTTAAGGACAAATCAAACCACCTCTCTCTAGTTGAGCAATTGACTACCATTAAGAGAGCACCCCATAAATTCATGGATGATTTCAACCTTAGGTTCCAAAAGACATGGGATAATATCCTTGCTATGATTAAAACATCTCTTAAATATGCATTATTTTATTTTTTTATAGCTCTAAATAGGATATATCAGTGATGATCTAGTCAATGGGTGGAAGGATACACCCTAATGCATTTGAGGTGGCCATAAGGGTAAAAAATAGCCTTATACACGATATAAAAAATGCACCAAGGCATTATATGCCCATTTTCCCAAAATCTAGGTCCATTACACCCTTTCACGTGCCCAAATTAGCCCCAATTATAGATTTATCTAATAAAGTTATAGCTCTTCCTATCTATCTAGTGAGCTGAGGAACTAAATGGTCTTATAGAATCATTTAGGAAAAAATTATGGTCATAAAGACATAATTATATCACCCTAACAAGTCATATCAACCTCCTTATCAACAATTATATCAACCTAATAGGCCTTCTTTTTAAAACTACCATTCAAATAAACCTCCCTACCAAGGTTAAGAAACCATTATACAATCTAGGCCATATACCATTGTTGATCCCAATACTCACTCCTCTTTCAAATATATTATCCCTACTCAAAATGACCTCATGCAAGAATAATAATGGTGTATTGTATGCAATCAACCCCACGATGAATCCTCTTTCCCAAATGGAGTATTAAATCAAGATATATTTGTGAAAGGTGTGGCAACACCTCAAGTATCATAAACTAAAATTCCACCTCAAGGATAAATTCATAATGGTCAAGGAAAATCTGATGCTACATTTGTAAATTGGCAAGAAGGAGATCATTGTGTGATGAATCAACAACTATATGAAAATAGGGTGGTTATCCTAATAGTAGTTATCATAGGAGCTAAGAGGATAGAAATAAATGATGCATAAGAGGTACCCAAAAAAAATTATTTTTATTATTCATCTTCTAAAAATACTAATGAGCTTCATTCAGCCCCAAAAGTGTAAGAAAATTATAAAAATCAGGTTATTAGAGGCAATGTAATATCTCAAACTTCTCATAAGCAATAGAGCACTATTGTTCCAAAGGGGTAGTAAAAGGTGAGTGGCACTCCTCTTAAAATCATATACCAAATGAATAAGGAACATGTCAAAATATTAATGTGGGAAACTTTAACTATTCTCAAAAAAAAAAAAAAATTGCTCTAAGAAGAGATCTCTAACCTCTATATCTCAGCTAGAACAACAAGGAAGGAAAGTGTGGTTCTCACTAATTTAGGAAAACCTATTAAGTAATAGGTAAAATCTATTAAATATAAGGTACATATAAACATTGTTGAATTAAAAATAAATAAAGATGGAAAACCTCCTCCCTTATACTTTTCTTTGATCATTGGTGATAATCTAGTTCACAATTGTATGGTTGATAGTGGGGCTAATAGTATAATTATGACAAAGTAGATAGCTGATAAGCTTGGATTGAAATATGAACCAAAAATAAAATGAGTGATATAATTATATTGTATAACTACCAAGATATTTAGATTAATTAAAGGTATTCAGTTGACTTTGCATGCTTTCTCAGCACTTTTTATTCTTCAAGATGTTGTCATATTTGATTTTCCACCATATTTTTCATTATGCTTACCAAGAGACTTCACAACGAATATTGGAGGGTATGTATCTTCATATTGGTATTATTATTTTTTTAGAATAAGTTATTATGCTAAGGTTATTAAAAAATCATAACTTATTTCCAAATTTCATATAGAACCTTACATGCCAAGCATTACCAATGTGAATTGTACTATACTTTATGAGGAGTATCCAAGTGATAAAGATCCAACCACTCTTATTGAAGGCATTCCTAATTTATTCCCTGATGAGTGGGAAAGTGAAAACCATGAGTATGATCCTTACAATCTAATTTATGAAGAAGGCTTGGAAATTTATCTTTTGCATGAAGAAGAAATGTCTATACCAATTCTTGCCAATCCAAGTGAGTATAGTGAATTATTCTAGAAGCTATTATTTTATGGATCAAAGAATAAGAATAGTGTAGGGACTGTAATGATGTTTATTTATACATAAAATAAAATTTACTACTATTCAATTATATTTTATTATAGTTTTAATTGCAATGTAGCTAAGTATGAAGCATTCATACATGGTCTCCAATGGGTAATAAAGGTAGAACAAAAAGCCTACAAGTGTTTGGTGATAGTGAGCTAGTTTTATATCATGTTAGAGGTCATAATTTGGATATAAAATTTCTATTGAACTCATATAAACATATGGTGTAGGATCTCATAAAAGACTTTGAAGCTTTCAACATACAGGTTGTTCTAAGAGAGCAAAATAAGCATGCCAATCAGTTGGCAATCATAGGATCTCAATTTGACATTCCCAATGATATCAAGAATGATAATTGTCAATCTCACATCAAAGTAGTGGTAAGGTATTCCATTAAAAATGTTTTTTTGAGTTGAAAAGTGTTTTAAGATGATAAAAAAATATCTTATTTTCATCAAGAACAAGTTAAATTATCTTCTAGAAATCAAAATAAATTACAACAATATGAGGATTAGATTATGTAATTAAATAAAAATAAGCTACCCCAATGACTTGTCACACTTGAGATCATATTAAATAGTGAATACCAAATAAATAAAGATAAAGTGAGGATGCATACAAAGTAATAAAACTATGAAGGCATTGCCATCTTCAAGGATAAGCTTCTAAAATTTGGAAAGGTATGTTCAAAACATGAAAGAGAATCATTTGTTAGGTTGTGCCAAGATTTCATTGATTTTTTTTCTTGGAAATATAATGACCTCAATTGGTTTTATCCAATATTGGTTTAACATACAATATATATGGAGTATAATTCCAGACCATTAAGACAAAAGAAACGGCCTAGTCATCCAAAGAGGGAGTCTTTGATGAGGAAAGAGTTGACCAAGTTGATTGAGTCAAGAATCATCTTCCCCATCAAGCACTCCTCATGGGTTGAAGACCTTGTGCATGTGAGGAAAAATATTAGATAAGTAAGGTTGTGTGTGTATTTTAGAGATTTGAAAAAGGCTTCTTTGATGGATCACTACCCTTTTCCATCTATGGAGCAAATTCTACAAATGGTATCAGGTTTTAAGAAATTTTCTCTTCTTGATGGCTATATTGGGCATAATAAAATTTTGATAAGAGAGGAATACCAATTTAAAACAAACTTCACCACTAAATGGGGAACTTATTATTATAGGAGAATGACATTTATATTGTCAAATGTAGTTGCTACATTTTAAAGAGCCATGAACATGGACTTTCAAGGTTTACAAAATGAGATAGTTTTAGTATATCTAGATGACATAACTATGTTTTCAAAGAATGATAATGATCATTTGAGTCATCTTAGGTATATTTTTTAAATGTCTAGGCAAATTAGGGTCTCTTTCAACCAAAATAAATGTGTCTATTTTATTTCACAAAGGAAATATCTTGGGCCATGTTATTTCAAAGCAAGGATTGGCCATTGATCCTAAAAGGGTAAACTCCATCTTGACATTATATTTGCCTTAACACAATAAGGGAATACAATTTTTATTGGGTAAAATAAAATTTATAATAATGTTCATTTATGATCTTGTAAGTTTATCCAAGCCAATAAAAACCACGTTGAAGAAAAAATAGAATTTGAGTTGGGAAAAAGAAGGAAAAAATATCTGTGAGGACATCAAGCAAGCCATTACCAAAGAACCTACATCTACAAATCCTTTTTTATCAAAGTATTTTATATTTAATGACTTTTCAAGTTTGGAGACTATTTCATCTATGTTGACCCAACAAAATCATGATGTGTTAGAACAACCAATTGCCTTCTTTAGCCAAGGCTTGTAAGACTATGAGGCGAGGCATAATTTTGTGGAAAATCAAGTAATTTAATTTAGTATAATTATGAAAAAAATTAGACATATGATTTCAAAAAATAAGATTCATGTTATGTCATCTCACCCAAGTATCAAGATATTTTTGTTGAGAAAACATTTGAATAAAAAGAGGGCTGGTTGGATCACAAGAGTGATGGAATATGACATGGACTTCAAGGTACTTAGGATCATAAAAGGTAATGGGATATGTGAACACTTATATTCATATTTATAATAGAATAATGAGGTTGTCTTAGCAATCCAAGATGAGCCACATGTAGCTACATGTTCATCTCCTACAAGTTGGACACAAGAGACAATCCATTACTTGCATATTGTTTGATAGATTACTAAAAGAGTTTCATGATAGATTTTTATGAGGGAATTATGCTCTAAGAACTATAGCTCTCAAAATCATGAAATTAGGCTACTATTAGCCTAGTATATTCAAATATTTTTATGTGTGGTTCAAAATAATGCAAGAAATGTGCCTTCTTTGTGGGTAAAGAGAAGCTTGCATCCCTTTCTCTTCACCCTATTTCAATTAAGAAACCATTTATATAGTGGGGATTGAAATTCACAAGGGAAATAAATCCACCATCAAGCTTGGGACACAAATGTATACTAGCTTCAATAGGTTACTTTACCAAGTGGACCAAGGAAATTATTTGAAAGAGGCAAATGAGGCCAATATTCTTGACTTTTATGAAGGGATTATAACCAGGTTTGGAGTCTCTTCTACCTTTGTATCAAATAATGCCTTGGTATTTTTTGGCACCAAAATCACTGAATATGTTGTAAGAAATGAAATTCATTTTATTACATATTCAAATTACCATCCTCAATGAATGGACTTGTTGAATCGATAAATAATAACCTTCTAAAGAACATCAAAAGAAATTTGGAGGACAATCAGAGGGCATGACACACAAAGTTGATATCAACCTTATGGTCTGATAAGATTACTCCAAAGTCTATTATTAAATCACCTTATAATATTGTCTATGGTATAGAGGTGAGATTACCAATATCCCTTCAATTACCAACCTTAGAGATCATAAACCAGCTTGAGATGATGGAACAAGGCACCATGGAAGAAAGATATGTAGATTTAATAGAATTAAAGGAGCTAAGAAACAAAGCCATGCACACAATAGAACTTCATCAATCCTAAGTGAAAATATATTTTGACAAGAAAGTAGTGGAATGAAATTTTCAAGGAGACTTGTCCTCAAATGGGATTAGGATAGAGAAAAAGTAGGTAAGCACAACAAATTTGACACAATATGAAGTGGTCCTTATGTCACTTCCAGCTGTAAATAACATAATGATTTTCAATTGTCAAAATTGAATGGGGAAGAGATATGAATCCTAGTCAATGGGATATTTCTCAAGCATTATTATTGAGATGAAATGTCATCTTCTACATAGTAGTGTTTAGATTTCACTTTATTCCAAGTGTTATTATACACATGTTCAGTTGAGAGTTGTATTAGTTTTCAATCCCCTAAGTAATATTACACATGTATTATTATTGTTTTGAGGATGTATTATTTAGTTTCATATTTTCATGAAGAAGGTACATCAATGTTTATAATATTTAAATCATATTTGGTGATTATTTTCTTGAAACTATGCCCAATAGAATTCATAAGGTATCTAGTCTTTTTCTTAGTAGGCAAGCATCCTACATAGGTCACCAAAATGTTGACCATTTTTGTCACCATGGAAGATTAGCATCCAAATCTTAAGATTTTAAGCCTCAGTCAGAACTTAGTAGAAAAGGAGGCCAAAAAAGGAAGTTCCATACTTTAAAGAATTTGTGAATTCTAATCTCCCTAAGTGTTTTTGACAAATACAGTACACTCTTGGAGCCTGTATGAGTTGAACAGTGAAAAGACTTAACTATTATAGGTTTTTCCTAGTGATGGGTTCAAGAGGTAATAAGCTCAGATTTGATGGGGCCCCAATGACATATTGATAACTTCCTTATTTATTAGTTACAACAAGACTCTAGTTCAATATTTTGCATATCTCAACAATGTGTGCCTCTTTCAAAAGGCTCTCAATACATAACCAAATTTAAAAGAATGGCCTGCTACCACATGTTTATCTCTCTATGGTCCAAATCCCTTTAAATACCTTTCAACACTTATTCAATTTTAATAAAGTTTCTTAGAAATATCCACACCATCAAGGTAATGGGTAAGCATACAAATGAGATGCTTCCACATGTCATAATCCTGATAACCTATAGTCTCAAAACCATCCATATAGTTTAAATCCCTCTAGACTAGTGGGTTATTAGGATCATGCCATGTGATATAATCCTATTAACCTACTTTCCCAAATATTTATGCGTAACCTAGACATAATGTTATATCCCTAGACTAGTAGGTGAGTGGGATGGCACCACATGACATAATCCCATTACTCTACAACCCTTGTATGATCCATGGAATCCCAATAGTGTGTAAGAATAGTGGGTGAGTGAGATGATGCAATGTGGTGAAATCTCACTTCACCATGATATAAATGGTTAGTAGGATCTATTAGTATCTCAAGTTGGTAGAATTATAAGATTTATCATTGCTTAACCCAACTAAAGAATGCCATGTCAACTAGATATCAAATGCACCCATATCCCAAACCTAATAGAGATGATTACATGAATCAGATAAATCTAGGATCAAACGACAATGTGATAAGTGGAAATCACAAAGTAAGCTTGTGGATAATGTGATAGGAGATCATATAATGGGTGATTGGCATGTGTCTAAAGGGTGATCCCATTGGAAATCCTAACCCTTTTTATAGTGTGACACATGAGATAATTGATAAATGAGCTTTGAGCATAAGTAATATTTTAATGCTCAGTAACTAAGAGAATATTCTTCATTATAAAGTGATTTTATTTTATTCCCCTTGTAAATGTGGGAGAAAATTATAAAGGTGAATGCACTAAGATCAATGGATGTTGCATGGAAAAAACCTTATTTCAGTGAGCTTGAGGTAAAGATAGCTTGAGATTATATACAAACATTATAAATAACCTAATTTTTTTGAAGAACACATCTCAAAGTATATGATCTTGACTTGGGGGTTGTATTTAGCTCGAGCTTAGAGGGATGAAGAGCTTGCCAAATATCACAAGAAGCTTTGATGAGTAATTAAGTGTCAAATAGAGATGAGTCCCTGAGTAATTGAGAAAATGGGGTACTTGATTCCTTCTTGGAATAAATATAAATGAGGTGGCATATTTTAAATTGTCCCATTATGAATGGTTAGAAAAGAAACTAATTTTTTGTCATGTTCCTCCCATTTAGTTGTTAACTCATGAGCAAACTATGTAACTATATTGATTTAGAGAATCAATCTTGGAGTGGCTTGGTGTAAAAATCATAACACAGCTTAAATTAAATTGGTAGAGTGGTAAGAGGAAATAAAGTTATGCATTATCAATGAACCAACATAATTACATTCAAAATAAGACCTCAAAAACCTAAAGAATACTACTACTTTAGTTCTATGACCTTATGAAGTGTTATTAGCAATCAAAGGTGTTTTTATGAAGATTCAAGGTTAAAATGAGTCTTTAAGCATCTCAAAAAGATAATCTCTTCCCAAAACATCAAAATCAAGGAGAATAAGTCAAAACATATAATGAATTATATGCCTCTCACAAGGTGGAGTTTCATCTTGCAAAATTAGAGGAATTAGTTGAAGGCTAAGTCAAGATTTAAAGTCTAAGAGACAATTCTCCTAAAAATTAAGTCAACATTTTTTATCTTTGATAACTTCAAGCCTCCAAAAAATACTTCTACACCCCCATCATACCTTGGAGACTTCAAATCAAGTTATAATACATTTGAAAAGTGAAAAAGATGTGAATTGAAGTTAAACTTTTGTTATGTTTCAATTTTAAGCCTTAATGAGTGCATTAGTGACAATCTTGCATAATGGTACCCTCATGAAAGATTTTTTTAACTATATGTACTTGTTCTATATAAGTAATTTAGATAACTCTAGCTAGTTGTGGCAAAGCCTTGCCAAATTTTAGACTCGTAAACACTTTATTGAGTAATAAAGAAACATATTTTACCTTCTCATATGCTAGTTATTGTGTGACATTAATGAATTATATTTGCAAGCTTGTAATAGTTACAACCTATCCCTGATTTATGTCCAATTTTGTGCATATTTATGCATCAAGCTCAATCTCATGCAAGTTTTAATTTATGTCTCTTAAAGTTTATGGAATTCATAGTTGTGGTGAATGTTATTTGAGCTTCCTAAGACAAGTGGTCATCATTATATGTACTATTATAAGCTAATTCATTTATATAAGAAACTTATGCCCAATATTCATTGGTGAATTGTGAGTTTCATATTTTTAAGTGATCTTTGAGTTCATTCTATGTGTGTCCAAGCAAGTTGAGGCATTCAATTTTGGTGCATCATCCTATAGTTAATCTTAGAAGTATAGAAAGTAGCTTGTCTCTCTCTTTTCATTTCCAAGATGTAGTTTAGGTGAGTATTAATGTGATTCATCAAGTGAACCAACCCTCTTTATATGTTTAATTCCATTATAGGTTACCCACAACATGTAAGTGATCTCATTGTGTCAATTGGGTGAGGAAGCTTGAAGACCTTCCTCAAGGGTGTAACACAAATTTGACAACAACTATGACATAACATTTCAAGATTAAAATAATTGATGATATTATAATATTATAAAATTATTTTTTAATATATGAAACACCTAAAACCAAAGGGAATATGTTGGATAATGGGGGACAAAGGGGGAGGGGATATAAAGTGACACATTTTTTTGAAAATTATTGTAGTTGAACTTGGAGATAATGTTAGAGACACTTGGAAAAATAATTTGAAAATGATGTAATAATATGAATTATATAATTTTGAATTTAGTTTCTAAATATACAATTTTTTTCAATACCTAGTTGATAAAATTATGTGACATAGATACATTTATGACAATGGCTTGACCCTTTTCTGTGAAAAGATAAGGACACTACATGTGTAGGGACACACTTTTTTTGAGTAAATGAATGACTTGATGTATGAAATTTAATATATTTATAGATGAAATGTTGAAGATCGGCCAGGATATACATATACAATAATTTTACATGTCAAGACAAAAAATTAGAAATGAAGTTTACAAACCTAATTTTTTGATATTAACTTCATGAACATCATTTTTTTTTATAAATCATAACCAATGATGTGTAGATTGGTCAGGTATAAGTTTTATAAAATTTTGATTAATGGTCAAAAAGTTATAAAAGTATTTGTAAAAATATGTATAGAGTTCATAATGAGGTATGATCTATAGAAATTAATTAATAATTATAAAAAATAATTCAACATTATAAAAATATATACTAAAAAACTACACTTTCCCCTCTATGAACCTCTCTGTGTGTGTGTATGTGTGTGTGTGTGTGTAATTAAAATAATAAAATTTGCCTAATTAAATTTGTTGACAAAAATGAAAAAGACTCCTAAATTTCTTAAAAACCATGTGAGCTTCTCCATCGCTGGGTTTAGGCTAGGTTTTGACCTCCCTAAGCCTATACCCAAAGCAATTTTAGAGGGAAAAGATAAAAGGCAAAGATTGAAATGTTGAAAGGGTATACAACCTTTGCAAGACCCAAAAATCATTAAATGTTTTATCCCATTTTGATTGATGCCTCAAAATAGGTCTTGTGTGCTTTGTGAAATAGCGTACACCCTTTATTGTTCAGGAATTTCTCTTGTTTGCCAATGAATTTCACTCATTTGATTTGCATTATACAAATTGTAAACTAGTTTTTTTAGTCTAAAACTCTACAAATTCTTAATTTACTTTTTCTCTATTACTATAATTCATCAATTTATACTCTATACATGGAAATATTTACATAAAGATAAATAATGGGGTCAGGTCATCGTAAAAAAAGACTAATTAAAGAGCTAACAAATGAGGAAATTTAAGTGAAGAGAGAAAAAGAAAGAAAATGAAATCATATAAGAGATCATCAATAAGATCTTATGGGAAAGGTGAAGGTACTTCTTCCACAGTAGGTAATATTTTAAATGAAATTAACATGACCAATTCCATGGAAATTAATTTAGATATGTCTTCAAATGAGATAAGAGAACATAATCAATCATTGTTGAATGACAAAATTCAAAATTTAGAACATGTAACTAATGAATATATATTGAGTGATGAAACATATGAATAAACACAATATAATGAAACATCCAACTATAATAAATTTTTTGAGCATGGTGATAATAAACATCAAGTAATGATCCCAATTCATGTCTCTCCTAATGAAAATGAATCCAATTCTCCTCTAAGGTCTCATGTAGATACTCAACCCTCTACTATCCCTACTATGGTTGAAGTGGCAACAACAACCAATTTAATACAAAATATATATCCTAAACCCACACCTCCAAGGATAATAAGATGAATACAAAGGTATTTGGTTGAAATAGATGAGAAAATAATATAACCTATGGAAGGTAAAATGTTAAAAAGAATAACTCAACATCATCCTCAACCTATATGAGATTCTAAATTTGATGATAAAATCCATACAAAATGATTTCAACTATTTGTTCAATTAATTAAAATGAAAATAATGTGCCTTGTGATGCATAATTCAGGGTTAATAACATCCAACATAGAGGGAATAAATATTGCAATAGTAAAAAATCTAATTAATGCATTTAAGGCAATAGGCAATAAAAGTTGAAATTAAGATAGTAATGTGACAATATGAGTAATAATGGAATCTATAGTGAGTAAGTCAACATATAAATCTTTCATAGTTAGTGAAACATGTAAATCCTTGAACTTGAATATAAAAACTCTAATAAATATCTTAAAAATAAGAACAAGGCTTGATGACTCTTCACTCATGGATTTTTTTGTGTTTAGTGGTAGAATCCCACAAAAATATAAGGTATTAATTGAAGGAAAAAGACATTTGATTGAATATTTTTAGAGAAAAAACATAAGGATCTCATCTAATGTGAAAGATGTTAAAATAATAAAAAGTTAAAAAAACTGTGAGCCACATGCAAAACATTTATTTGACATGACCCAAACAAAATTTTATAAAAAGTTTATTGAAAAATTAATATCAAATTTATAATTATCTAAAAGGACATTTGAGATGTTTAAGCCTTTATATGTTAAAATCAACCAAACATGCACCACATCTATTTGAAGGTACATGTTGAATTTTCTATGCATTTTGATGTTTTTCATCATATACATTATATTTTACATACTGATGAGATTATTATGGAATTTGAGGTGTCTTCCCTGCCTTAGACATCAATAGAATTAATCCAAAGTTTTTTTTGTAAAATAATTAAGGGACAATATTTTTCCAAACAATGTTTATATGGAACATGTAATAGTTGTGTTGGTTTGCAAAATTTGATGAGTTGTATACATGAATAAATTTCACATGAATTTGGAAAGTAACTAGTTGATTATAAGAAGCACAAATCTATAAATTATGTGTTAAAATATGCAAAATACTCATCAATATGTGATTTTTTTATGACCAAAGTTTTTGTATTATATTTAATGTTGAAATTCAATAATAATATTATCTACCAATATACTAGACAAATACACAAATCAAAATGGTTAGATAATCAATTCAAGCTATGCAAGGATAACTTACCAGTTGGCACCATTGTTTTTGTTGTGGAATTTTATGAGAACTACACACTACAACCACATAATGAGGTTCAATCCCAACACTATAATTTAATTTAAGTTCGAATTTTTATTTGTATTTCATTCAGACATACACCTAATAGTACAAAGACAACATAAATATTTTGCAGGAGTAACACTTTTATATGAGAAATGAAAAATCATATTATCTATAGTTTTTTCAAGGTTATTTTGAGATATTTTATATAAATATGATTGCAAGAAAAATCATGTTCAATACACACTATATTTGGTCAGACAATTATGCAGGGTAGTTTAAGAATTCTCAAATGTTCTACTTGTTAAGTAGAATGCATAAGAATAATGGTGTTCAACATTTTTGGATCTTCTTTGAGACTAGACATGTCAAAGGATAACATGATGGTGAAGGTGTTTTTGTAAAAATATCCCTTAAAAAGAGTAGGGAAAGCATAAGGATGGTGTTAATTTGATTGATGATACAAAGATTGTGACTTAGTGTAATGTTTTTTTTTGTCATGGAATAGATAAATATTATCATGTGTGAATATTATTTTTGTTAATGGAGGAACAAAAAAATGAAATTTATGAATATTGTAGTAAAATAAATTTATTGATTGTTTTTCACTCCATTCAAAGCTCAAATTCAAGTTCATGGACTATTTATACTAAGGATATGCCATGTTTTTATTTTACATGTATGGAATTTAATAGAATGAATTTGAGTCAAAATAATGGGTTGATGAATGGAATTTTAGACCCATAACATCTATAGAGAGTAACCATTCATTTCAACAATTGATGGATCATGAAATTATATCATCAGTTGACTTTGACCACATCTCAAATCTTGTGCAACTAGGTATAATATATTCCTAATTTAAATTAAGCCTTAGTTCTATTAGTGATATCTTTAATTTTTCCTATATGTGATTACAATTTGATTATAATTTAAATGCATATCATGTGTTTTTAGTCATTGCACGTGAGGACAATGATGACATAACAAACTACTACTTGTGTCATTATCTAGAGGCAAAAAGAATTAACCACAAATGTCATGGATGGAGAAGACGTAATTTATCCCATTGAATCTGTAGTGGTTACTAGAAATTGGATTCATAGGTACTAACATAAAAAATATAAAAAAATTTATTTGGACTTTGAAACACATAGGGTGGTGCTTCATTATTCAAATTTGGTTATCATTACAAATATTTAAATGATCAAATATCATGAAAACCCTCATAATAGAATTTTGTGGAAAGTGTGTGAATCTAACCATGAAGTGATCCTTGAAACTCTTACAAATAGATCTGATCCCTAAGGTACATTAGATTGAATTTGTAAGTTTATTATATGATAAATTTATCTTGCATTTCAAATTAATATAATTAACTCATTTGATTTAATGTATTTCTTTTTTTAATTATTTTATCACCATGTGTTTATTTCTAATCAAATGTTTACTAAATTTTTTATTTTAGGTTAGTGGCACAAAATGATCCTCCACATTCACGTGGTTGGTGTTGTGTGTAGAGAATATTATCTTCTTAAAACAAAGAGAAGCTAAAAAATAATTCATATCAATGTTATCTACCTCAACCAAATAGGTTTTCACATTCTCTTTATTTATCCTTTGAAGAAAACAAGAAAAAAATCTTATCTAATCCTTAATTATGGTCCGTAGACCTGATATTCTGATTCTTGCCTTATAATACTCTTCTCCAACATAGGAATTGAGTTAATGATTATAGTCTCATACCTTTCAAGAACTATCCCAGGATACTTTGAAATAAACTCTTGTGTAAGCTGACTATGATTACTCAAAATATCCATACCTTGGTTTTACCTGACCTAAATCTCATTCATCATTTTTTTTCTTCACTAAGTATTTTTTTGATACCACCATTTTATGCCAAGAATAATATACTTCATTCTATCTTCAAGTGGATCTACTTAGATGTCTACAACTTTAGGTAGGATTATCACTTGAATCTTGTCCAAGATAAGTTTTACCTTAACCCTATTGCCTTCATTAGATAATTTTTAAAATGATATTAGACCTTTAAATTTTTTTTCAAAATTTCAAATCATTAGTTTAGGTCACCAAATGACCAATAATCTTGACTCAGCCCCAAAAACTACTACATGACTATGTATGGGTCTTTTAGATCTTTATAATAAGTGTTTAGATATTGAATATTCTCAGTATATTTTTGAGTGACCTTATTAATGGTTATATATTATTTTATTAGTTATAAACCAATCTATAGTATATTTGTTTCTCAAAAGATAAATATAATGGTAATTATGTTCTTTAGGTCTGTGTAGGCCTAATTTAAACTTCATACTTGATCTGACCCTATGTAATCAAAAAATAGTCTTAAATACCTTTCTATTGTGTATTATAGTGATCATAATACCTTAATAAACCTTCATATAATGTTTGAATCTAGAGAAAAAGGATAAACAATTAATTCTTATATTTTTTTAGGTCTCTCATCAGACACCTACAAGAAACACAAACACAGTCAGCTATTTCTTGTCCCACAACACCTCTATTTACCTGCTAACACTTGGATTACATATTAAATACCTCATATAATTTTTTTTAAAAGTTTGGATGGATTTCATTATTTAAAAATGAAGTTATTACTCAATTTGTGCTTGACAACCCTTTTTTAAGGTTTCTTGGAGAACCCAAAAGTTGAGAGCTTCTTAACAATGTTTCATAAATCCCAGGGACTTTCCAATATTTATATCACCTATAATAGAGTCTTAAAATCCTCTCCTTAAATCTCCAATATTATATCCACACCCATGAAACATCTTAATTTGACAATGAAGGTCTTTGTAGGATTGTAATAGGTAGAAACATGGTTTTTAAGGATTTATTGCTTATCAAGCTTCAAATATATGAAACCTTTTAAAATATGAATGGAAATATAATGTATAGATAAAATACACATGGATACATTTATCTAGGATCATATTCCTCTCTCTTTATATAAAACACCTCATTTCACATACACAAACTTTCTCTTTCAATGACAAAACATAGTCTTAAGACCAAAAATGGACAAAATCAATCTTTTTCTTATGTGATTCTTCAATAAAATGTTAGAAAAGGATGATAATATATTAAATATTACCTTATATAAAGTTATTAATCTCTCATACAACCAAAACATATTCAATAAACCTCTACCATAGTCTTCTTCTATACATAATTATATATTTTGTTGATAGATTCCTATCATAATAGCTCTCATGCATATGTTAACTTCATGAAATAAATAGAGATAATAATTATAATAAGAAGATAATAATACCTTTCTTGAATAAAAATCTTATTTATTGATAAAACATTCATATACATAGGCAAAATCCTAAAAGTTATCATATACTAGGCCTAAAGGCCTTAAGCCTCCTTACTCACTCCTCTTTCTCCAAAGACTAAGTGGTTCGACCTTATACTTCTTTAATTAATTTATTTGGATCCTATTTACATGTTCCACTGCATATCTTCTCTATAAATTTCATGATAAACATAATATTTTTTTACTTATCTCTAACTAACATGCTTCCTTTAACCTCTACCAATGTAGGAGGTTTCTTCTAGATAGCCTTATGGTGAAATTACATTTACATTAAGATATAAATATAGTTACAAGACCTTTTAAGACCCTTTAAATAGGTTTATTCCCTTTAAAAAGGGTCAGAAACCCTTATAAGCCTTTTATAACAATTTAAATATTCAAATATGTATTTTGGAGGGAAACTTATATTATCCATCTTATAACATCTTTATGGATCTTGTATTTTCATCTCTATGTAAAGGTGAATCCACGTCATTACCTACTTAGAAGTTAATATCCATTTTAGGGAAGGAAAAGATAAAATTTTAGTTGGAGATATGAATGTAGGTGATATATTCTTGGACTATTTCAAGACCAAGACCAAATAAAGGCATGTTGTTATGTAGGGATAAGTTTAAATGCATTTTATAAGAGATAATGAAGGAAGATGTATGTAAGTAGAGAGGAGAGAAGGTAGAGATCCTAGAGAGGATATAATGACAAACTTAACATTTCTTAAGTGGAATTATGATTTTTGAGAGATTATTATGAACCAAAACATGAATAACCTATGTGTAGACATCAGTGGAGATGGATTAACTTTGAAACTAACTGGGAGAAGGTTTAAAAGGGAATAAAATGAAGGATAAACTTAGTTGGAGAGGTTGATGAATGGTGGTTAAGGAGGTTTAAGGGTAAATTTGGTTGTAAGAGAATTCTCATTTTCATGCTTAGCTCAAATTAAATTAGAGAGTATACTCCTAATGTTTCTTAGAGGAATATTCCATGAAAGTGTACGATCTAACAACTCATAACTATCCCTCATGGTTCTCTTGCAACATGCAACTGAAGTTCACTCAGTTTTCACACTTAGGGATGATAAGTTTTTCTTAAAGAATGCATCTAATCAACTACAATGTTTACTCATAGGGCCTGATGGAGAATATATATTAGTTGTAATAATCTTCAAACACCCATCTAGATGTCCCTACTTAGATAGTTCATTGATTGGGATAATGACCCAAAAGATACACCCCCCACTGACCCATTTTTAGTCTATTCTAAGAGAATTGGCTATGAGATCAAAGTTATTTCTACATCTTACTCATATCATGTTAGAGAGAACACTCTTAGGGTTGTTTATAGGAATCATCAATGCAAGTGTAAGATCTAATGACTCATTTTTAACCCTTAGGGTTTTCTTCTAACACGTGACTGAAAATTGCTCAGTTTGTATAATTAGGGATGATAACATTATCTTAAGAGATGTGTTTGATTAACTATAATTTTCATTATATGGGCCTCATGAAGATAAAATAATGACCATTTTATCCTTAAAATACCCATCTGGATGTGCTCTCATAAATGGTTCATCAATTGGGCTAACAATAGAAAATATAAACCCCCACTAACCAAATTTTCATTTGTTATAAGAGAATTAGTTATGAGAGAAAATTCACTGCTCAATCTCACTTGTGTCAAGTTATATATAATCCTCCTAGGGTTTCTTATATGACTCATCTATCTATGTGAAGGAGTTGATGAATAATTTATATACATCTTAGTTATCTTGTAATACATGACTAAAGTTCATTCAGTTTAAACACTTAGGAATGATAAGATTAGCTTAAGGGATGTATCTTATCAACTACAACATTCAATCTTAGGGCCTAACAGAGACTAGATAATATCAATTATAGCCTTAAAACACCCATTTAGACATGTTCACTTAGATATTTCATCTATTAGGATAACAATCCAGAAGATATGCCCCCACTAACTAACTTTTAGTCTATTATGACTGAATTGGTTACAAGATAAAAAAAATGTTTCATTTCACTCACATTGAGTTAGAGAGAATCATCATGGGGTTACTTAAAGGACTCATCCATATAAGTCTAGGATATGATGGTTCATATCTAGCCTTCATGGTTATCCTACAATACTTGACTGAAGTTTATTCAGTTTGTACAATCAGGGATGATAAGATTATCTTAAGGAATGCATCCAATCAACTACAACATTCAGTCCTAAGGCTTGACAAAGACTAGATAACATTCATCGTAGCCTTAAAATTATAATTCTAAAATGCTTACATAAATGGTTTGTCAATTGGGATAAAGAGATAAAAGATACACCCCCACTAACCAAATTTTGGTTTATTCTAAGAGAATTGGCTATGAGAAAAAATTTGTTGTTGTATTTTGAGATAAGTTTAGGAGTTAATGGATCATCTCTAGCCTTCACAATTGTTTTAAAACCCATGAGTGATAAAACCTTCATGCAGGGATTCTTGAACACAACAAGAAGGATATTTGGATTCATCCAACACTCTGATATACTGGTCTACACCATCATCTTAAACTGACATGATGATTTATCCCATTATCCACATTTTCACTCCTTATTTGTTTTTTATTTGGCTTATAAGACTCTAACTCTTTTTTCCTTTATTTTGACTATGACCAATCTGAAATGATCTAGGCCCATTTACTACAAAGGCCATAAATCCTAGAATACTAAGACAAATAACTTGAAACTCTAGGTGAAATTGGGGAAGAGGGTTTAAAACCTAATCCAAGTGTTTTTATGTCAAAATGATCTTTAAATATGATGATATATATGACTGTGTTTCAACTTTCTTGAAGGTACTCATTTTTTGAGATTTATGATCAAGGTCAAGGTAAGTTTTCCTTATTTTTGAATGGTTTTAATGTAAATATGTATATATTTATAATGATATATGAGGTATTATTTTTATATATAGTCTACCACATAACTATGGGTCTCTAAAGCTTCTTTTTAGTCATATTTATCTTATTAAGACATAAAAGGTACTGTAACTACTTGTTAAGCCTTATGGAGTTAGTTTTCTATGTTCAAACTAGGTGAGTAAGGGAGTATCTTGATCAATTTTAGTTCATTATAAGATTAGTATGTTTTAAAAAAACATTATCATTATTTACCCCAATAAGGAGGAGGTACACAAGTTCAAATTCAATCATAAAAAGTCTTTTTTTCTACATGATCTAGGAGATAGTAAAAAAAAGGTTTACCACAAGTTAAAAGATGACTATGTAAGCTTATGAATATTTTTATTCATACAATAAATAAGTTTTGAGTTTAAATTATATGTTTATAAATTCACTATATCTATTTAAATGTGATTTCACCATTCATATATTTATTTCTATATTATGCCATTAAATGAGTTCTTGAAACCCTCATATTTCTGATTTCCTGAATATACAGTCACATATAGGGGTCTCAATTCATGTGAAAAATCTTTTATGGGACTGAATTTTATATTGGATATGTTATAGGAGTGATTTAAGACCATGTTATATGTGGTATATTGAATAAATAGATAAATATATCTATGAACAATAAATTTTTTGTTCTCGGCCTCCCTATTTTCTATGTCATTCAAATTCAGGTTTTGGTCACTAAAAAGGTAATAGCTCCTAAAACAATTATCAAAACAAACTAAAATTTTAGGAATAGTTTGGGGAGGGTGTTTAAAAACTATTCCATACATTTTAATTCAAAACCTATTTTCAATAACCTCTTCTAATGGATTGTGTTTTTTAGGAACCCCTTATCCAACGGAAGCACAATTGATTACTTTCTTATAAGCAATTAAACACGGAATTATACCAGAATGATAAAGTAACTAGAAACTTGAGACAACAAAGAATTTGAGAGACAATACACAATCTTGTATTAGATAATCTTAGAAGAAAATACAATAAGGAAGATGCCACTTCTTCCTCCACCTCAAAGGCTTGCCACACCTCAAGACCTTCTTCCCTCTGTCTCTTGCTCAACACAACCAGCTCAACAACCTGAGTTACTATCCCCTCCTTGAATGCTTTAGCTGATCTCCTTGACCTCACACCTGTAGATCTCCTTGACCTAGCTTCAATGCTTTAATGCTTTACTTGCTTGCTTGATTTACAATACATGCCTCATGGGTCTTTAAATAGAATCCCATGCATACAAAAATAGAACTCTAATTACAATAATTAGACATGCAGCTCGTGACTATAATTAGTTCTTAAACATGCAAACACTCACTTCACTTAACTGACTGTTCATCAACAACAGTTCTAGAACCACCACAGGCGACCGATGTTGGTCCCTATCTGTCTGGTGCTGACCAACGTCGACCGACTCCGTGCCGACGTCGATTGCCTTCTGCACTGGTCATGACCGACGTCGATCATGTTGTCGATGTTGATACTTTTGGATCTTTAGTAACCTCCCTTATTCATGTCTGTAACAGTTGAAGCTTTTAGCTCCACACCCTAACAATCTCCCACATGGAGATAAATAGTTGTAACTGTACCTGTACCTGTACACCATCTACTTTGTTCGCTTGGCTCTATATCCCTCTTCAAAGTCACTCTTGAAGACCAACCACCACAAAACCTATGATGCTATACCTGTCACTTATGCCAAAAGAATTTTGCTACTCCCAAATTCTTCATGACATACTTCTGAACCAAATTTACCCTTAGCTCAGAAAACTCCCTGTATATGAAACCCTGCAACAAGCAACACAATACAGTAACAGGATAATGTAGCTAATATTATCCATCCTGGTAAATAAAAATATAATGGTCAAACCTCCATTATCCTGCAGCCTAATCAAGACCATATACCATAGCCTTATGTCTCATGTGTCCATCCAGTCTCTTCTCTAACTTGGGAATCCATCCCTCATCTAGTGCTTTCTTCCAGCTGACAACTCCACCAACAAATACCTATTTGGTTCTTCTCCAAGGACTCACACTCCTCATCCATGCCAAGCTCCCACTGTTTCTTGATTCTACCTGCATTGCTTCTTCACATCTTCCTAGTTCTTGACCATCAATAAGCAATATAAAGAAGGTGAACAATGAATATGAGGTTCACTTACCCTTTCTAACCTCCATATGGGCGTTTGAGACTCCTTGACAGCTTGCTGTCCACCCAACATCCTTTTCAGTGACCAATCTCAGCCATCTCCCAGTCTACTCTTGATTGATGTCGATTCCCTACACTGACCCTGACTACCGACATCGTTTCCCTAGCCGATGCTGGTGTCCCCTCTGTCAACATCAGTTCCTGCCTGATTGACATCGGACTTCTCCTGCCTAACTCAACCAACCCTGCTAGTCTACACATGACCGATGTCGATATCTACTTGACCGACGTCGGTCCCAAGTGACCGACATCAGTGTCTGTGTGTTCTTGTAAGTGATGAAATCTTCATCTGTGAGCTCATCTTGGATCAAACCTCTATCCATACTGCCCTGATCAAAATTATTCAGCCCCTGTGACTGATCTCTATCCTTCATCTCCTCCATAAACACCAAGGCTTCCCTGTTCTTGTCAAAAGCATCAAATTTCCTTTTCCTGCTATGAACTCTATCTATGCTTTCCGAATCTAAACACATACCTTTTGAATTAAGAACATCCATTCCCTTCTTATTCATGTGACCAAGCCTATTAAGCCACATCTTCGAATCTACAGTTGAAGTAGATAAACCAGAAGTAGAATCAGTAATACAAGTAGATAGATAAAGAGTACCTACTTTTTTACCTCTTGCTAAAATAAATGCTCCCTTGGTAACCTTCCAAGAATCCACTGTGAGGGTTATTGTGCATCCCTCATCACCTAACCTTCCTACAAAAACCAAACTCTGCTTCAGAACTGGGACATGCATGACCTCCTTCAACACCCATGTGTTGTCCATCTGCAATCTCAGTTGCACTTTCCCTTTGCCAACTATTTGACAAGGCATACCATCCCCTAAATAAAGCACTCCAAAGTCTCCTTGTTCATACTCATGGAACAAATCTCTGTTTGGGGATGCATGAAAAGAAGAACCAGAATCTAAAACCCAAAATCCTACCTGACTATCCAAAGAAAGTATGAGAGTGTCCTATACCACAATATTTGCATCCTTTGCTTCTTCATTACCTTCATGTTGATTTTATTTATCCCTCAACCAACACTCTTTTTTTGTGTGTCCTCTCTTTCCACAAAACCAGCAGGTAACACTTCTGGATTCATATCTCCTTCCCACCTTTGACCTTGATTTCCCTTGCTCAACCTTCTCTCTTTGCCTTCCCCTACTTTTTGCACTTAGAGCATTCCCTGATGATTCACCTGTGCTTCTCCTGCGTATTTCTTCATTCAAGATCACACTCACAACATCAACAACTTTTAATATTTTAGAAGCAGATGCAAAATTACTTACTGCCATAACCAAACTATCCCAACTTTCAGGTAAGGAGCATAAAATTAAAAGAGCCATTACTTCATCATCAAAAACAATATTGACTGAAGCTAACTGGTTTACCAAACCATGGAAATCACTAAGATGAGTATGTACCGATCCACCTTCCTGCATTTGCAAAGTAAATAACTGCTTCATAAGAAATACCTTATTTAAAGCCGAGGGCTTTTCATATAAATTCACCAAAGATTTTATCAACTCTTTCGTTGTCTTGCACTGTGATAAGTTGGAAATCACAGACGATGCAAGGCTCAACCTTATGGAACCCAGAGCCTTTCGATCAAGAACGTTCCATTCTTCATCCTTCATATCTGTGGGCTTGCATGCAGTCCCACCCAACGGTAAGTATAAATCCTTCTGATACAGATAATCCTCTATCTGCATCCTCTAATGTTGATAATTCTTGTCGTTAAACTTCTTCATTTGTAGCTTACTTTCTTCTACCATTGCTGAACTCCCACTCAATCAAAAACCCTATGAATGACCTGTAATCAAACAATAACCTGCTCCCTGCAAACTGTAGCTCTGATACCAACTATTAGGAACCCCTTATCCAATGGAAGCACAATTGATTACTTTATTATAAGTAATTAAACATAGAATTATACTAGAATGATAAAGTAAATAGAAACTTGAGACAACAAAGAATTTGAGAGACAATACACAATCTTGTATTAGATAATCTTAGAAGAAAATACAATAAGGAAGATGCCACTTCTTCCTCCATCTCAAAGGCTTGCCACACCTCAAGACCTTATTCCCTCTCTCTCTTGCTCAACACAACCAACTCAACAACCTGAGTTGCTATCCCCTCCTTGAATGCTTCAGCTGATCTCCTTGACCACACACCTGTAGATCTCCTTGACTTAGCTTCAATGCTTCAATGCTTTACTTGCTTGCTTGATTTACAATACATGCCTCATGGGTCTTTAAATAAGAATCCCATGCATACAAAAATAGAACTCTAATTACAATAATTAGACATGCAGCTCATGACTATAATTAGTCCTTAAACATGCAAACACTCGCTTCACTTAACTGACTGTTCGTCAACAACAGTTCTAGAACCACCACAGGCGACCGACGCCGATCCCTGTCTGTCTGGTGCTGACCGACGTCGGCCGAGTCCCTATCGATGCCGATTGCCTTCTGCACTGGTCATGACTGACATCGGTCATGCTGCCGATGCCGGTACTTCTGGATCTTCAGCAACCTCCCTTCTTTGTGTCTGCAATAGTTGAAGCTTTTAGCTCCACACCCTAACAGTGTTAGGACTGCCTGTAGGTACTCATTTTTTAGAAAATTGTGATTAGGGTCTAAATGTATGTTTTATTAGTTTTGAGATATATAGCTTGGTATAAAGTGTGGATCACTTTTATTATTTTTTAAGGCCTTGCAAAAGTATGTGTTCGGTGGTGAAAGTGTCAAATACTAATTTTAACCTATTAGATGCCAATTAGGCCTAAAGGGTTAAAAACTAAGTTAAGAAGATTGAGTCTAATCCTTTAAGGAACCAATAAGGGAGATTGATTTATCACTTGTTTAAAATCAATATATAAATAATTAGATGGTTTTTAGTCCTTTTATTATAGTCTAAGATAAATTTATTAAGGGAACTCATAAAGAATTGTAAACTAGTGAAAGTTTCTTAAGAGTGTGTAATATAAGTTAGAGGAATTGATCCTAGAAAGTCATCAATAATACACCCATGCAACATCATATTTGAAGTTTAAAAATAATAAAAAATATACTAAATATGATGATGTTTTGATAATGTTTCTTAGGCCCATAACCACATTCATTCATAAAATTTGATTATCAATCAATTATTGAATCTCATTCACCTTTATTTATAACTTATTATGGCTAATATTTATTCACTTAATCATTACTATGCTTATCCGAGGTTTAATTTAAATATTTATTATTTTTATATGTATGAAAATACTCTTTTTTCATAGGTATTATTTTCACTAACCTATCTCAATAACTTTATCTCTTTTAGTGATTGGTCTTACAAGAACAATGGGTTTCTCCTTGATCTTAATCTAATTTCAATATCCCTAATTCCTTTCTATCACAAAAAGATATCCCTTTCATAATATATTTAATTCAAAAAGTCTTGTTCATTATTCCTTAATATCTTTCTCATCATCTAGAAAGAGGATAATCCTATGTTGAGAAGGCAAATCAAGCATATTCTATGTTGGGAAGATTGTTGAGAAGACTTACGTATTCTATCTTATCAAGAGACCTAAAACTTAAAGATTGAATAAGAAAATATATGATTCATATATATCATGTAGGAGAATATAAAGTTTTTCACACATACCAAGGAAGAGAGAGAAGGTGTTAGTAGGAGAGAGTGGTCTATAACAACATGGTGTAAGGTATATGGTAGTAGGTTTGTGTCTTGTTTTGAGACACTAATGAATAAAAGAAAGTGATATTTTGATAAACAAGAATTAATTATACCCATGCTATATATGATCACGTGTTATTATATGTGAATGAAGTTAAGATTAATCTTTGAGTGCTTAAAATCATGATTATGTGTGACATTACATAATTTTAAGTTTAAATAAGATTGGGATAGGAGGAGTTGAATGTATTCTGAGATGTATGGGATCTATATCAAAATCCTTAAAGGTAATATATAATGATACACTATTTTTTTGATGCATTAATTATTTTAACTCCTTAAATCAAATTTTAAAGTGATCTCAGATCTTTAAACCCCTACTAAATCCTAGGACAAGGTAATGATTAAGAAAACCATATAAATTTTGTTGTATCCATAAAAAACTATGAAATTTTTAAGGGAGTTAAAAAGGGGTTAAATAAAGGTTTTATATGTGGTTTTAGATTTTTGTGATAATTGATGATAAATAAAAGTGAGTTGCAAGACTATAGGCTTGTTGGAAACCCTGCTAATAGTAGACACCTAAAACTGGCCATCGATAATATCCAACTAGGCTTTTGACCAATTCTTACTAAAATGCATAATTTGGCCTAAAAACACTAAAGCACATTTAAATTTTTTAACCTAATATAGTCAAGTGCCAATTTTGGCTAGGGTATCCTTAAATGGGGTAGTGCAATTTATGGGCCAACTAACTTTGATCAAATCATTCTAATTCAAAATGCCAATTTTACACCTGGGTGCTCTGGATTGCTCTTTTATATCAAATTTATTATATGGGACATGTTCCTTTGTTATTTTGTGTTGGTAAAATCCTAAATGGGATACTGGATCCAACACATTTGACATTGACTTCTAATTCTAATCTAGTCAAAATTTTGACCAATAACAAAATACTTAATCATGATTAGAATAAAATTAAACAAAATTAGTGCCTAATTAATAATTCCATGAAAAATTATTGAATAATTATTTTTAGAAATGAATATTGAATATCTACATCATTAGGTGACATCATTTCTTGAGAAGACATCCCTAGGCCATAAATGCATAAAATATCAAAGTTAACCCCTTCCATGCCTCATCAATGCCTCCCATACCTCTTAAATGACCCTCTATCCCAAATATAATGGGTATATTTGTAGAATGGATTTAATATTTATATTTACCCTTAGCCACACATCTCAATCTTGAGATGGATGGTTCAGGTTGATTCTAGCCATTTTCCAAAATCAATAAATAGAGAGGCCATGAAAATTATTTCTAATTTATTTTAGTGCAAAGTTATTATGCTCAAATCTTATCTTGTGTAAAGTTATCATGCAAAATTAATTCCAAAAATCTCTCACATGCCAAAATATTGAAGCCAAAGCCAAGCAAAGTGCCAATGAGAGATGGAGGTAGTCAATCTTCCATTGATGCATACTTCATGAGCACAAAATGAGTTAACCACTACAACAAAGCATTTGGAGCATCCAAGGAAGGTGAAGGATTCTTGTTTTCCCTTAATTTTTAGTTGTTCTTTTTATTTGTTTTTGTTATTAAACTCACCCTAGTAACTAGGCATGAAGGTGTTAATTTAGTGTGCTTTTAATTTGATTTATCCACAAACAAAATACTATTCTCCCCTTCATCATCAAATTCCTAGTCCACATAATGGTATGCCAGGTGGGACCAAATGCATCCCACATATGAAGGAGAGCATGAGGCAACTTTAAAATTTCAATTTAGAGGCTTAAAACTCTCTCTAAGTGATTTTATAACTTTATTTAGTTGGATTTTATCTTCACAGGTTTACATAGGTAATCATTAATGATCAGAGGAACCGCCAATGGATAATTAAACTATCAATGGTCATTTTCAACTATCGATGTTCAAGTGAAACCATCACTGGTTAGGTATAACCTTCGGTAGTCACTGTCTTTTTCTTGACTCAAGAGCTGCCATTTTAAATTGCTTGGTTTGGGGTCATCCAGACTCATTTTTTATGATTTTTTTTTAAAACCACATGTTTTCTTCCAAATTTTTAGAGTTTGATATAATTTTAGCTTCAAGTTACATATATTTTTCACAAAATTTTAAAAATCTCTTTAAATATTTTTAATCTAACATATTTGTTTTTCGGGTGATGCCTTAAGGCTAGACAGGGAACCAGTGGACTTGGAATTTGTTAAAAAAATGCTATTAAGACATCTTTGGCATGCTTTTAAAATGAATTAGGAATATTGTTTTTGGTTATTAATGAAACATTTAGGTACTTAAGTGAAGGTTTTGATAAGTTCAGATTTCAAAGTTACAACTTAAGACCAAGGGGTCAAAAGAACACTACCCAATCTTTCAACTTGGTGCTTAAAAATGAACTCACCTTTCTAAGCTTTTTGTATTCAATTAGTTGTTTGATATAGTTTGTTTGGAAAAGAGAGGGATGTTTCATGTATGATTTTCCACTTGTCCACTTTAGGGAACCCTTGGAATCAAAAGTGTCATTCCTATTACAAAAAGCCTAGTCTAAGGCATAGAAAGAAAATCATTTAAAGCACTCCACAAAAACTTGCAATAGTATTGGGTGACCTTGACATGACCCTAAAGTATTTCTATTTTATGCTTTTTATTTCATGCAAAATTGGCTTGTGAGGAGGATGTCATTACCTCCTACGAGTTATTTAGGGAAGATTTGACCTAAGGTTTCATCTCCTCACATTGACTTCACCCACTCTCACTAGGATTAGAAGGTTTGAGTGGTTAAACCACCTTCTAGTGATGGAGTTGCACATAGGACATAATGTGCATTATTGGACATTGCATTACACTAAGTGAACAATAGGATGTAGTGGTCATAAAAAGGACTAGACCTTTTTACAACAAGCCAAGTACTGTAGACCCAAAATCTATGATTTTTTTTGCATCATTTGACATGAAAGTCATTGTACAATTGATTCCCCTAGAGAACTTTGAAAAATAATTAGTTTTAGTCAACCCCACATTGCCATATCCTTGTTAGGATTTGGATGATTATTGTTGACCATTTTTGGTGTAATAGGCCAAAAATTGGTCCCCTTCTTCCTCTGCTGTTTCAAGCAAATTCATTTTTGATTTTGCACAAGTCCAAGAATTTTCTATGGACTCTGCAGGTCTATTTCTACAGACTCTATAGGGATGGAATTTCTATGGACTCTGCAGGTCTATTTCTATGGACTCTGTAGGGATTGATTTTCTATGGACTTAGCAGTGTGTTTTTCTATGAACTCTATAGGTGTAAACTTTTGACAGATGAAGAACTAGTTCAGAGGGTGCAAGGTTTTACAAAGCTTTTTTGGACTCTTGTCTAAAGAAATTCATAAGGAAAGAGCTAAAATGGCTTAGAAGACACTTTTCCTTAAGGTTGGAAGAGTGGTTCAATGACATAATCTTTTCGAGAGTTATCACCTTTGAACCGTTAAATTGGTTCAATCGCTTGGTTCAATTGGCAGGTTCAACGCTTGGTTCAAATGCTAGGTTCTATCGATGAGTTCAACGCTTGGTTCAATCACTTGGTTCAAATGCTTGGTTCAATCATCAGGTTTAACACTTGGTTCACCATGGAAGGTTCAAAGGCTCGGCATGCAGTGTTGAACCATTGAACCGGTTCAATGGATTGGTTCAACGGTTGGTTTAAGTGAGAAAGGTTCAAAGGTTTGGTTCAAAAAAGGCTCCGTGCAACCGTTGAACCATTTTTGGTTCAATGGGTTGGTTCAACAGCTTTGTTCAAAGGAGCATCCCAAAGTTGAAGGGTAGGTGCCCTTGTAGAGGGCAGTTTTGGGTCTAAAAGCCCTTGCAGAGGGTAAGGGGCATTTTAGAGGCCCGAAGGAATTTGCCAAGGATGGTGATGTCTCAAAAGACATCACATTTAAGATGATGAAATAGCCATTTTTTTTAAAAATACTTGTGAACCAATGTAGAAAAGAGCCCGAGGAACACAACGACTTACCAGAAGATTGCCCTGAGGGCTGAACAAGTAGAAGGAGACAAAGCAAGAAGAAAACAAGGAGCCTAGAGAACAAAGAGAGAAAAGTGCCAAGTGTAAGAACAGGCAGATAGTCTAAGTGGTGAAGGGAGGTGGTGATTCAAGAAGTTACTCTGGCAGGTGATATAATGTCTGTGAATTGATCATTAGAAGGCACAAATGGCTAGCGAATGGACCCATTTTCTTCATTTTGCATTAATGAGAAGACAACCTATGTAATCACCTTGAAGGAGTGGACAAGCAAGTAGACAAACAATACGGCTCATGATTTCTCATTGATGTTTAAGCAGCCTGCTTTTCCCAATGATCAGGGTACACATGGGTCATTTGTAAAAAGGGTGCCAAAAGGCCTCCTTCCTTCCCTTATATATTGTAGACTTTTCATTTGAAAAATGATCTTTTTCACATTTGTAACGTGAAGCCCTAGCAAATTTTCACCTGAAATCAATAAACACATTTATACCTCTATTCTGGTTAGATATCTCTGTGTGTGTCTGAGTGTTAGTTTGTGTTTAGTCATTACTTCTTAATGCTTCCACAGGTTTAACACCAACACACTTGGTGTTTATAAGGTGCCATTTCTATAGGTGACAAGGAGAGCTATATTTGGAAGTGTAGAGAAAGAAGAAGCTACTATACAGTGTGACTTTCTACAACACCTTTGGTGAGTCTCTATTTTTTGTATGTTCCATCAAAGCCTCCCTATTAAGTTTGTTGCAACCTGGTCCTTCTACCAAATTGAAGTGTATGTATGTGTTTGTCTAGCTTCAAGTGTGAGTGTGAGTAGGTCAAATCATTTGGTGCATCACCTCTTTTAGAGTAGTTTGTTTTCTTATAATCCTTCTCCCTTTTCACCCCCCATTATATATTTATATACCTGTATTATCACTTATTAGAACAACTCAGATGCATCAAAGGGAGCTAGCCCTTACCTAGAGACTCTCCCCTCCAGCTTTTCCAGTCCCACAAGTGAGAGGGGAGTTTACATTTTGACATGTGGAAGGCAGGAGCTCGGCCTCCTACCCTAACTGCAATCCACTGCGTCAATAGTTTTTGACACGCCTAGTGGGACTCAATTTTTACACTCAGTAAATTTTTAGGATTGATGTTGGTCTTGTTACAGCAAATCAACTATTTTCAGCATATGGAGACTCCACTGGTAAGAACTTCATTTTTTAATCAAATACTAGTCTGACTTCCTATGCCTAAAGTCACCACACGCTCTGCTTCTAAGGGCATTCCTTTCGACTTCATTGAGTTGCCTTTGAACTCAGCAAAAAGACTGAGGTTTGAGAGGACCTATCCTTATTCAGCAAACCACCTTCTTAGGCCTACTATTAGGAATGCATATGCAACAAGGTCACAGTTACATCCTGTCATAGCTATGGTGTTACCCTTTATGACTTTTCATGGTCAGAGTCCTTTGAATCTCCAATGTTATAACCCAATTCCAAGAGCAGCCCTCAAAAATGTGTCTTCCTTTGATGGAGAGGGGCCCATTATAGTCATCAAGCACATCATAAATATTTCTAACCTCTACAATATTCACAATGTCACTAAGGAAAATATTGCAATCAGATTGTTGGCATTGTCTCTCAAGGGCAAAGCTCTTAACTGGTATGGGACTTTGGCTATAAATTCAATCAGTTCCTGGAATGAATTGGGTACTCACTTGATGGACCATTTTGGGGAAAAAAGTGACCACCTCTCACTTGTTGAGTAGTTGAATATAACGAAAAGAGCCCCACATGAATACATGCAAGATTTCAACACTCAGTTTCAGAAGACATGGGATAGAATCCCCATTCTGGTAAGACCAACTGCTAGCTATGCTTTCCTATATTACTTAAGAGTATTGAAAAGCAATATAATTGTTATGATACAGTCCATGGGAGGACATGTGTTTCCTGCCACCTATGACATAGCCATAGCAGTTGAAAATTGCTTAGTGCAGGCTGGGAAGATAGCTCCTAGATCCCATATGCCACTTTTTCAAGAAATTCTACCTCTAATTCAAATTGCTACCCCCACATTAGCTCCTCTACTTGGCATAGATAAACTAGCTACTGCTACATCTAATGAGCTTCATGAAGTTAGAGTTTGTTGCAAATTATGTCAAATGAACTTGTGGCTCTTAAAAGGTAGCAAGCTCAAAGCAACCGACCAAACCAAGGGTACCAGCAGTATGGTCAAGCTCCTAGACCCCCTTTCCAAAATTATAATCAAGGATAGGGTTAGCTTACTCAGACCAAACCTTTTCAAGGCTACAACCCAGGCACCCCTTCATCATTTAAGGCCATGGTGACCATTTAAAACAATCTGGTGCAGGAACAACCAAGTTGTTCAACCATGGGATATGGTTAGGAACAGGCTATTTATACAAATGAAATGATGGGTTATTGCCCAAATGTGCAAGAAAATTGGGCAGCCACCTATTCCCAAGTCTTTGAGGCTCAATTGCAACCCAACATGAGTGGCAGTCAGGCCCAGTCTGATTCTACCCTCATGAATCATCTAGAAGGAGAATTCTATTCAGTTAATTATGTGGGTGCTATAGGTAATCAGGCTAACTATGTTGTAGCCAACACAAAATTCAAAAGAAGGGCAATGGAAGAAACTTAGGGTACTGCCCAAATGCCAGAAACAACTTCATCACAAACAAATCAAAAAGTTCCAAGCTTCAGACCGCCGGTGGTACCTCTAGCTCCTTGGCTTGCACCTCAGGCTGTAAATAATTCTAAAAAAATTTTGAAGGAAGGCAACACTTGAGTCAACATGGTTGACCAAATGAAGAAGCTAAACATGAACATATCCTTGTGGGATTTGCTATCAATATTGGGGTAGAAAGGCATGTTACAAAAGGAATTGCACGAGCTAGATGAATGAGCTGTCCCAACAAAAGCTGACAATGTTTTGATGATGAATGGACAGCCTTCCACCTCAGGTTAGACCTAGAAGGATGAGAAGGTTCCCCCTTTTTATGTGTCCTTGGTCATAGTAGATTTATTGGTGCACAATTGCATCATTGATAGTGGAGCAAGCACCTCGTTGATGCCCAAATGCATAGCCGACAAGCTGGGCTTGAAATATAAAGAAATGACCAAGGGAGTGTTGCAGCTAGATGGAACCCTAACAAATACAATTGAGGTGGTAAGAGGTTTGAGCTTGACGCTGCATGCTTACCCAACTTTCTCAATTCCTCATGATGTGGTAGTGGTAGATTTCCCTTCCTACTTTGACATCTGCTTATCTAGGGATTTTACATCCAAGATAGGCAGCTACTTAGCAACAAATTGGTCTTATCTAGTTCTTAGAACCAAGTATGGGACTAAAGTCAAGATTGAATCTAAACCATTCCATAGAGAACATCTAGAACCTTACTTGCTCAAGGCAGCAAATGTCATCTATGCCATCATTGACTAGGAAGAGTTCCAGGTAGACCAATCTCCATCCTCTACCCTTGAAGGAGTTACAGACCTGCTCTTAGATGAATGGGGAAGTGAAAACTTTGAGCATGATCCCCAAAAATTCATAGAGGAGGTGGGCCTTGGAATTTATTGCATGCATGAAGAGGGTACTTTTATACCAAATCTGATGAAGGCTAGCCAAGAAAGTTCAGGTCTATGGCAGTTGTTCTTTGATGGTTTAAGGAGTAAGTTGGGAGCTGGTGGTGGAATGGTGCTAGTCTCTCCTTCAAAAGAGAGGTATTTTTTAGCCTTCTAGTTATAATTTTCTTGTACATGCAATGTTGTGGAATATGAATCCCTCATCCATGGCTTGGAGTGGGCAAGGAAAAAAGGAATCAAAGAGCTGCAAGTGTTTGGTGACAACGAGTTGATTGTCAACCAGGTAAGAGGCCAAATTTTGATGTTGAATTATCTACTAAAGTCCTATAAACATAGGGCATGGGGCTTAGTGGAAAATTTCTATGCTTCCAATATTACCTCCATCCCTAGAGAATAAAATAAGCAAGTAGATAGGCTGGTGGCAGTTGGTGCCCAGTTTGATATTGCTATGGAAATAGGCCGAGACCATAGCTCACATCACTTAAAAGTAGCGATCTGGTCCTTTGTACCTGATAACATCACCAACTAGCAGGTTTTCAATAGTGATAAGCAAATAACACTCTTCCTGCAAGAAGAATCAGAATTCACTGCAAAAAACTAGGTGAAGCTACAATAGTAATATGGCATCCAAATTGTTCAGGTGAAGAACAATAAGCTCCCCAAAGGTTTGGTCACTCTAGAGAGTATCTTCAATGGAGATGACCAATTGAGAAGTGACAAGGCATGCATTGAAACAAAGGAGGAGCACCATGAGAAGGTGGAAATCTTCAAATTCAAGCTGCTTACACATGGGAAAGTATGCACAGAGCATGAAAGGTAGGCCTTCATCTTGTTGTGCCAAGAATTTGCTGATATCTTTGCTTGGGAGTATAGTGATTTGAAGGGTTTTGAACCAAGTTTGGCCTAGCATATCATTGAGCTAGAAGAAGGTGCTAAACCAATCAAGTAGAAGCAAAGGATTGTAAACCCAATGATTAAGCCTCTCATGTGTAAGGAGCTCACCAAATTGATTGAGTCTAGGATAATATTTCCAATCAAACACTATTATTGGATGGCAAATCTTGTTCCTATCTAGAAAAAGAATGGGGAGATCAGAATGTGTATTGATTTTAGAGACCTCAATAGAGTCTCTTTGAAAGACCATTATCCTCTCCCAAGCATGGAGCAAATTCTTTAGATGGTGATAGGCAGTGAGCATTTCTTCCTCCTAGATGGGTATTCAGGATACAACCAGATTTTGGTGTAAGACTGTGACCATCACAAGACAGCCTTCACAACCAAGTGGGGAATGTTTGATTGTAGGAAAATTCCTTTTAGACTATCTAATGCTGGTGCCACTTTCCAACGAGCTATGGACATGGCCTTTCAAGGCCTGATGAATAAGACTGTACTGGTATATCTTGATGATGTGACAATTTTCTCCAAGGAAGCAAGCCAACACATGAAACATCTAAGGCAAATCTTTGAGAGGTGTAGGGAGTTTGGTATCTCTTTCAATCCTAAGAAATGTGTGTTCACTGTCCATGAGGAAAAGCTCTTGGGTCACATTGTTTCTTTAGAGGGTTTGGCTATTGATCCAGAGAGAGTTCACTCCATCCTGGAGCTGTCCTTACCTAAGCACAAGAAAGGCCTACAAAGCTTCTTCGGTAAGATAAATTTCATATGGAGATTTATCCCAAATTTTGTGGAGATGGTCAAGCCATTGACCTCTATGCTGAGGAAGGGTGAGGAGTTCACATGGACATTACAGAGAAAATATAGTTTTCAAGAAATCAAGCAGACCATACCCCTAGCTCTTACTTTGATCAGCCCTAACTTCACCAAAGATTTCAACCTCTACACCTTCAGTAATGAAGAGGTAATCTCTGTCATGATTACCCAAACAAGTAATGATAACCTTGAGCAGCCAATTGCATTTTTTAGCCAAGGCCTAGAAGGTTTTGAAGTTAGATACACATATGTGGAAAAGCAAGTCTTGGTGTCATACAGAGTCTGAAGAAATTTAGACACATGCTATCCAATAGCAGAATCCACCTCATGGTCCCACATCCTGGCATCAAAGATTTCTTGATCAACCGAGACCTAAATGAGAAGAGAGTAGGGTGGATAACTAAGGTGATGGAATATGATGTAGATATCAAGATCACCAAGCTGGTAAGAGGGAGAGGCCTATGTGAACACCTCACTATAGACTTTAAACAACAAAAGGAGGATAATCTACTAATCCATGATGCAGCTACAGTAGAAGAACCAACTGTCATGAAGGATTGGACATTAGACGTGAGGGATTTCCTTCTCACTGGTGAGTGCTCACACTCACTTGACAGGACCAAGAAGAGGTATTTTAGACTCCAATGTCTCCCTTATGCCCTAATTGATGGAGTACTATTCAAGAAGGATCTCTTAAGAGTCTTTTTAAGATGCTTGGACTGAAGTCAGGCTGATAGGGTGCTATCTGAGTTCTATGATGGACCATCCGGTGGTCATTTTGATGTTAGGGCTACTGTAGTGAGAATAATGAGAGCTAGCTATTTTTGGCCTACTCTTTTTAGGGACACCCATGCCTGGTATGAAAGTGCTAGAAGTGTGCACTTTTTAATGGGAAGCAACAGTTAGCTACCATGCCTTTACAACCTATTTAGGTGGAGCAACCATTCATGCAATGGGGCCTAGACTTCATAGGGATGATCAATCCTCCCTCCAGTGCTAGACACAAGTGGGTCTTGATTGCCACAAATTATTTCACAAGATGGGTAGAGGTTGTTGCTCTGAAGGAGGCCAATGAAAGTGCAGTCATGGATTTTTATGAGGACCTGGTGGCAAGTTCGGGGTTCTAGCAACCATAATCTTAGATAATGCATTAGCTTTTTTGGGAACCAAAACAAGTGAATGGGTGTTAAGATATGGTATATATCTCAACACTTCATCCAATTACTACCCACAGAGGAATGGACTAGGTGAGTCTATAAATAAGAACTTGATCAGGGTCATCAAGTGAACCATGGAGGAAAATTAGAGGACTTGGCATGCCAAGTTGAAAATAGCCCTATAGGCAGATAGGGTCACCCCGAAGAGGGAAATTGGAAACTCACCATACACGCTCATCTATGGAAGGAAGCTATGCTCCCCATTTCACTCGAGTTGCCAGCCTTGGATCTCACTCACCAACGACAATTAGAAGAAGGAAATAACATGGAGGTTAGGCTATGCAAGCTAATGAAACTCCAAGAATCAAGGGACCAGGCTATGGCTTCTATGACCAGCTGCCAGCAACAAATGAAGAGACACTTCAAAAATAAATCTTCATTAAAAGGTTTCTTTGAAGGAGACATTGTCTTGAAATGGGATGAAGATCGAGCTAAGCCTAAAAAGCATGCAAAGTTTGACACCCAATGGAGTGGCCCATACGTAATCACTCAGTGTAAGCAGCATAATGCATTCCAACTCTCTAGGTTGGATGGTGAAGAACTGTATATCCCAATTAATGGGATACATCTTTAGCATTACCACTGAGCCCCTTCTCCATCATGTATATATTTCGCTTATTTTTCTCCTATTTTCCCTAAGTGCCTTATGTGCATGTTAGTAGTTTTATTAGCTTTGTGTGTGTTTTCATTTCATTTTGAGGTAAATCTTCATGATTGGTTCTAGATTTATCAGAGCTTTTGCTGATCCTCAAGTTACAATCTGACCCCGTGCCCAATGGATTTTGAGGCAATTGGCTTCTAAGCATAATAGGCATGCTTCCCCTAGGAGTCACCAATTTTTTGACCATTTTTGGTGTAATAGGCCAAAAATTAGTCCCCTTCTTCCTCTACTATTTCAAGCCAATTCATTTTTGATTTTGCACAAGTCCAAGAATTTTCTACGGACTCTACAGGTCTATTTCTATGGACTCTGCAGGTCTATTTCTAAAGACTCTGCAAGTCTATTTCTATGGACTCTACAGGGATGGAATTTATACAGACTCTATAGGTCTATTTCTATGGACTCTGTAGGGATTGATTTTCTATGGACTCAACAGTGGGTTTTTCTATGAACTCTACAAGTGTAAACTTTTGATAGATGAAGAACCAGTTCAGAAGGTGCAAGGTTTTATAAAGCTTCTTCAGACTCTTGTTTGAAGAAATTTATAAGGGAAGAGAGATAAAATGGTTTAGAAGACACTTTTCCTTAAGGCTAGAAGAGTGGTTTAGTGACATAATCTTTCTGAGAGTTAACACCTTTGAACCGTTGAATTGGTTCAATCGACGAGTTCAACACTTGGTTCAAATGCTAGGTTCAATCAACGGGTTCAATGCTTGGTTCAATCGATGAGTTCAATGCTTGGTTCAATCACTTGGTTCAATCAGTAGGTTCAATGCTTGGTTCAAATGCTTGGTTCAATCATCAGGGTTAATAGTTGGTTTCACTTGGTTCACCATAGAAGGTTCAAAGGCTTGGCGCGAAGTGTTGAACCGTTGAATCAGTTCAATGGATTGGTTCAATGGTTGGTTCAAGTGGGAAAGGTTCAAAGGCTTGGTTTAACAAAGGCTCGGTGCGCAGTGTTGAACCATTGAACCATTGAACCATTTTTGGTTCAATGGGTCGGTTCAACAGCTTGGTTCAAAGGAGCGTCCCAAAGCCAAAGGGCAGGTGCCCTTGCAGAGGGAAATTTTGGGTCCAAAAGCCCTTGCAGAGGGTAGGGAGCATTTTAGAGGCCTAAAGGAATTCACCAAGGATGGTGACGTCTTGAAAGCCATCAAATTTAAGATGATGAAATAGCCATTGGTTTTTAAAATGCTTACACACTAACACAAAAAAGAGCCCAAAGAATGCAACAACCCACCAGAAGATCACCCTGAGGGCTAAACAAGTAGAAGGAGACAAAGCAAGAAGAAAACATGGAGCCCAGAGAACAAAGAGAGAAAAGTGATAAGTGTAGGAATAGGTAGATAGTCCAAGTGGCGAAGGGAGGCGTTGATTCAAGAAATTACTCCAGCAGGTGATACAGTGTCTACAAATTGATCATTAGGAGGTGCAAACGGCTAGCAACTAGACCCATTTTCTTCATTTCACATTAATGAGTAGACAAACCATGTAATCACCTTGAAGGAGTAGATAAGCAAGCAGACAAATGGTGCAGCTCATGATTTCATTTTGATGTTTAAGTGACCTACTCTTCCCAATGATTGGGGCACACATGGGTCATTTGTAAAAAGGGTGCCAAAAGGCCTCCTTCCTTCCCCTATATATTGTAGACATGTCATTTGAAAAAGGATCTTTTTCACATTTTTAAGATGAAGCCCTGGCAAATTTTCACTTGAAATCAATAAACGCATTTTTACCTCTATTCTAGTTAGATATCTTTGTGTGTGTATGAGTGTCAGTTTATGTTTAGTCATTGCTTCTTAATGCTTACACAGGTTTAACACCAACACACCTAGTGTTTATAAGGTGCCATTTCTGTAGGTGATAAGGAGAGCTATATTTGGAAGTGTAGAGATAGAAGAAGCTACTATATAGTGTGCCTTTCTATAGCACCTTTGGTGAGTCTCTATTTTTTGTATGTTCCATCAAAGCCTCCCTGTTAAGTTTCCTGCAACCTAGTCCTTCTATCAGATTGAAGTGTACGTATGTGTTTGTCTGGCTTCAAGTGTGAGTGTGAGTAGGTTGAATCATTTGGTGCATCATCTCTTTTAGAGTAGTTTTTTTTCCTGTAATCCTTCTCCCTTTTCACCCCCCTATTATATATCTATATACCTGTATTAGCACTTATTGGAACAACTTAGATGCATCAAATGGAGCTATCCCTTACCTAGAGACTCTCCCCTCTAGCTTCACCAATCCCATAGGTGAGAGGGGAGTTTCCATTTTGACGTGTGGAAGGCAAGAGCTCGACCTCCTACCCCAGGTGCAATCCACTGCATCAATAATTATACTTAGAGTATTTTGGTCATTTTTGCTTGGTATGTTATGAGACTAAAATGTGATTGTTTATTTGTAAACCATGACAAAATAAATTTGTTTATATGTCACTCTTTTGTCTAAAGAGGCATTATGCTAGCTATTTTACACCACACTTGTACCTTGAAATTTTTCCTAAACTTGTTTGTGTGTGTGTGTGTGTCAATTTGAATTGTAGAGGGTAGTGCTACACTACCAAAATCATATCAAACCATTTTTCATTTGAGTGTTTGAAACATAACATTGATCACATCATTAGATAATGCTTAAGACATTAAACTGCTTAATTTATTTTAAAACTTGTTTACCATTGTGTAAAAACTAGTTGTTTCAAACTATGTCACATCAACCATTTAAACCTTGTTTATGTGCCGTCATGTTGTCCAATTTTGTCTAACTTGTTTGGTCAAATCCTAGTTTTCAACATTGAGTTTTCAATTTATCTTGATAAGTTTAGATTCAAACATTGATTTATTTCTATTTAGGCCTCAATTCATGGGGTTGATACATAGATCTTTCTCTTTTGGGTTGCATAACTTCAGTTAAATCGATTACCCAAATTTGAAAACTATTGATGGTTTATTTATTTAATGCCTATACTCATCAATGTTTGTGCCTTTATTTGGGAGAACACAATATTTATTCAAGATCCTTTGACCTCATGACTTATACCAACTGATCATGTTTATGTTTGATTCTATATGTCGAGTCGATGTCAAATTTATTTCCAAACTTATTAGATTAAATCAAATCACATCATCCTTTATTTTGAGCCTAGATTTTGATGTTGTTTAGACAAAATTCCTAGCACATGCCTTGTTTGAGACTAGATTTTGACTCCATGTTTGGACAAAAGACCTAGTGACTCTTTTCCCTTTCCTAGTTTAGACCTTATTTGGAACATTTTGACTTAGACTTTTGACATGTTGGTTTTTATTCAGATAGTTGACCTTTTGTGTTTATGCCATTTGACATTAGACATTTGATGTTAGATTATTTTATGACAAATATTAATACAAATAATTTTAGAGATACAACTCCACTTTCAGAGCACATTGGAGACACAACTCCACCTTCGACCAAGTTAAACCAAGTTTGAACCATCTATCCTTTGGACATAGTGTTTCAAAGTTTGAAAAACTCTAAGCCTTTTTGTTTTAGATCTTTCATCATTTATGTGGATATGTATAGCTACACTTATGTTAGGGTCATGTACAGTCCAACTTATGATAGAATGGCCACATGGAATCCCATTAGGAACCCCTATAGAGAAATATTTTATGAGGAGTTTTATTATTCTCCCTACAATACTCTATATGGTGAACATAGTCACAAACCACAAAATCCAAATCAAATTACCAATCAGGATGATATTTTTTATGAGGAGGACTTTGAAGACCTAACTATAGATAATGTTGTTTGGGATATGAATCCATACCCTCTTTACAATAATCACTACATAGGACACAGTCAAAAACTAACTTATGATCCAACTCAATATTGGGATGATATCATTTATGAGGAGGACTTAGATGTATTGGTTCAAGATCCATAATTTCCCATTATCATTCCAAGACCTCATCCTTTGGCTTGTGTAAGCAATCATGCTCCACACCACCCTGTCATTACCATTTCAAGACTTTATCCTTTGGATCATGTGAGTAATCATGATCCCCAATGCCCTACCATTATCCAATTATATGCCATTAATTGTCTAGTACCAATCCCATCCAAACCTCAACTGATCCAATCATTCAAAGACCAAGTTATATTTAAAACTAGTTTTTCCAACTCATTGTAAACCATGTCTAAGAGAACCAACCAATCCAAGATGTTTTTGTTAAACCAACCATTTATGATAAGTCAATCTATGACGAATCACCTATTGATCATATACCAGTTTTTGAAGAGTCTCACTTTGATGAGCTAGTCTTTGCTAAGTCACTTCTTTATGATTATAACAACCTTTGGGTAACTCATTACCTCAACCATATGCCTATTTTTTAAAGAGCCTTCTATCAACAATGAAATATCTAAGGAGTTATCTCTTGACATTTTTTCCATCCTAGAGGAGTCCCACTCTAACAAACTAGTTTTTATGGAGCCCATTATGCCATCATAGGCCATTACTTGTCAGATACTAAACATTCAACAAGAAATCATTGTAACAGAGTACCCATCAGATGAAGAATAAAAATTAGAGTTAGGTTCTATTTTTAAACCAACATCAGATTTAGCATCAAAATTAGAATCAACATTAGTCTCAACATTAGATTTAGACTCCCTTGAGTAAGAATTAGATTCAGCTACAAAATATGTTTGTGGTTGATACAACATTGGTTACACATACCCTGTAGATTAATTTGAATACATTTATGATCCTTATATGGTTATTGAGAATGAGTAATTTATCTTTAACACAATTTATCCTAGTATTTTCTATGAGGATTGTATAACTTCTCCCCATTCTATTGCCATTCCATAGGTCATGACCATAAACCAACATAGCCATATTATTGACATATCATCTCTCACAAGTGTCAATTGGGATTAAAAAAATCACACTTTATTGAACTACATCCATGGTGACATGTCAGTTGAAGAAGACAAAGGAGGCCAAGACCACATTCATGTAGTAGAAGAACACTCTCCTTGTGAAACCTTTTCAAAGGTGCTAGGGGACAAGCAAAGTTCAAAATTAGTATCTTCTAGTGAAACTATTTTAGAAGCACTAGAAGACAATCCAAGAAAAAATTCAACTTTCCTTAATGAAACCTTCTCAAATACATTATGGAATAATCAAGACAACTTCATTGGTGAAAACCTCATCGAGGCCCTAATAGGTGAGCACAAAATTTCATCACTTTTTGATGAAGATTATATCAAAGATCAAATCAAAATAACTTCTTCTCTAAAATCTAATCAGATGGTAGCTACTCTCAAGATCAAACAATAGAACAATTTGGTGGTCCTATCAAGAGCATATTCAAAGGTCTTCGGCCCCACCACAACCAAAATTATGTCAAATCTAGCATCAATAATATTACATGTGATTAAAAGTCTTGATCTTCATTTGTTTCCCCATCATTATACATTCCATTATCATATGCCATTCCATTTAAAAATATAAACCTACCATCCATTGTTTATCCCTATTTACCATTCACGGTCACATTTTCCTTTGTAGAGGATACAAAGATACATTGTCTCAACACTTGAAGGAATTAGAATCAAGGACCAAGGAAGATCACAATAGTAGTCTTGATAACCAAATATACAGGTAGTTCTTGATAGAGTAACTATTTAGATGAGGTGTGGGGTAGCAATTAACATGATTTATTATTCTATTTGTATCATTTGATGATCAAGACGTGCATCTCCACTTTAATAGGAATAACAAAATCATATGCCATTTTACCATACACAGGCCAAATAAAATAAAAAACCACACCCAGGCCAAAAACATGTACCATACCATTTCATTTCCATGATATTGTTGTTGTTACATATCCTTTTACCATTTTCATATATCCCAACCATTCACCCCATCACTTGGTGGCAACCCACTTACCATTTTATCCAATCTATCCAAACCCATCATCCCTATCTAGACTAAATCCTATTTTTTGTCATCCTATCCAATCCTATTTTGATCTTGGTTACTTTGGTTCTTCCTACACTTTTTGTAAGGGGTTTGCGATCAAGTTTCAATAATCAATCCAATCTATGTTTTAACGATAACCTATGAAAGTAGTTTGATAGTTGATGTGGTAAGATATCTTTCATTTTCCATCCTGTATCAAGTTTGTTTATGTGAGCCTGATTATAACTGCCTATGGGCAAATCAATGTCTCACCATTTATTTCTACTAATAATAACCACCTATGGGAAAATTAGTATCATTGACCTATGCCATTTTTTCCTAGTTATAAACACTTATAAACAAACTAGGGACAACATTTGTTTATCGTGCATTAACACATCACCTTGCCATCATTGTTTTCATTTGACTAGCCATTTTCTAGATTTGAGAACTTGTTGGGACATGGTCAATTTTTTTCCACCTTTTGTGTGGATGGAATCACTATGACTTGAGGTCCTTTTAGGACTATGTGGGTAATTCTCAATTCATGTTTAGGTCACCTCAGTCTCCCTTTCCATATGCTCTCACTATTTTTTAAGAAACCTAAGCTAAATACTCTCATCATTTTGAGAGAAGGTATCTTGTCATTCTCGATCGAGCTAAGATACCTCAAAATTCCAAAAATATTCAAATATTTCAAAATCTAATAACATTTGTCCTATCTAAGCCTAGTTAGTTATCCTCAATCCACCTTACTGGGGCATGGTCATTGTTAGGATGCTTTTTTTTAAAATTTTTTTAGGCTTTCTATTTGTTTGTTTATTTCAAGTTATTTGTTTTTATTTAATTTGTTTTTTTATTCACTTGCCTATTTGTTTTCTTTCAGCATTGTTGCCTTGACTCGTCTATATGTATGTATTGGGTGATTCCTTACACACATTATTCTTGAGTCTATCCATATTCATACGTCAACATTGTCATCATGGTTTTTATCATTGGTGCATTATTTTTTAGTGTTTATTAGATTAGGAGTCAGTCCTTATGAATTTTTTGACCAAGTCTTCATGGTGTTTTATCATGATGCCTACTGTTACATGATACAACAAAAATAATCTTCAAGAAGGTATACAATCAATGGAGCCATAAAAGTTTCTCTTTGTCACCTTGGAAAATCCTTCCATCCATCTTGTTCAAATCTACCCATTTCCCATTCTAGTTGTAACATTGATAATAAGGATGAGCATCTCCTTTTTGGTAGGTACAACTGAATCTTTTCTAATGATTAATCTTATTCTTCTTTTCAAATCTTTCCTCACTTTGCACCCACTCATCTTTAATCTATATTTTAGGTTATATCCTTAAGTTATGTTTTCTAATCATCCCTAACAGAAGGACTATCATCTTTATCCAATCCAAGTCCTCTTAATAATTATAACCGCATATAGGCAAATCATTATTTTGATTTTTATTTTTGATTATAACTACCTTTGGGAAAATCAACATCCTTTTTTAAATTAATGTATGGAATTTTTTTATCATTTGGATTAATCTCAATCATAGGTTAATTCCACATTTTTTCTTATTTCTTTTCGAGGGACCATCCATCAGCAAATGTGATGGCCACTCTCTCGAGGGGGCATCATCCTAGGATCCCCAAACAACATTTAGAGCTTTGTTCTTCAACCATCATCTTATTTTTGGCATAAAAACCTTTTCCCATTATTTGAGAAGACATTGGTTTGCCTATGGTTTATAACATCTTCCTAAATAGGGGAAAACTATAGACACCTAAAACTAGCCATTGATAACCTCCAACCAGGATTTTAACCGATTCTTACTAAAATGCAAAATTTAGCCAAAAAATACTAAAGCAAATTAAAAGCTTTGAACTTGATCTAGTCAAGTGCCAATTTTAGCCAGGGTATCCTTAAATAGTGCAGTGTACTTTATGGGCCAACTAACTTTGATCAAATCATTTTGAGTCAAAATTCCAATTTTGCACCTGGGTGCTCTGGATTGCTATTTTCTATCAAATTTCTTGTATGAGACATGTGCCTTTGTTATTTTTTTTTTGTAACATCCTAAATGGGATAAAAGATCTAACACATCTGACATTGACTTCCAATTTCAATCTAGTTAAAATTTGGATCAATAACAAGGTATTCTGATCAATTTGAGTAATTTGTGCACAAAATGCTTAATCATGCTTAAAAGATAATTAAACCAAATTAGATCATAATTAATAATTCCATGGAAACTTTTTGAATACTTATTTTTAGATATGAATATTTAATATATGCATCATCAGGTGAGATCATTTCTTGGGAAGACATCCCTAGGCCATAAAAGCATAAAATATCAAGGTTAAACCCTCCCATGCCTCATCAATGCCTCCTATGCCTCTTAAATACATCTCTATCCCAAATATTAATGCGGATATTTGTAGAATGAATTTAATATTTAGATTTATCCTTAGCCACATATCTCAATCTTGAGATGGATAGTTCATGTTGATTCTAGCTATTTTCCAAAATCTATAAATAGAGAGGCCATGAACATTATTTCTTAGCTATTTTGGTGCAAAGTTATTATGCTCAAATAACTTCAAAAAGCTTTACTTGTACAAAGTTATCATGCCAAATTGATTCCAAAAATCTATCACATTCTAAATTTATGATGCCAAAATATTGAAGCCAAAGCCAAGCAAGGTGCCAAAGAGAGATGGAGGTAGTCAAAATTCCATTGATGTTGACTTCATGAGCACAAAATGAGCAAGCCACTACAATAAAGCATTTGGAGCATCCAAGGAAGGTGAAGGATTATTGTTTTTCCTTGCTTTTTAGTTGTACTTTTCATTTGTATTTGTTATTAAGCTCACCCTAGTAACTAGGATGAAGGTGTTAGTTTAGTGTGGTTTTGATTTGATTTATCCACTAACACAATACTAATCTCACCTTCATCATCAAATTCCTAGTCGACACTAACACCATAATAAGATCAATTTAAAGCCTTGAGAATGGAAAAAGGTAAGAATGAGGTGAGTTAATATTTTTTGAGAGTAAGAAAGTTTTTAGAGGTGTTATAAATCTAATACAAAAGGAAAATAGTGTTTCTATGGTGTGATGGGCGTAACTAGGTCTAGTAACAAGAAAGCAAAATTGGGTTGATGATCAAAGATAGAAGCTGCAATTATCAAAGTGAGTTAGTTTGTGTGTGATTGAGAGAGAAGAGAGTGAGAATAGTCTAATGGATGAACAAGAAAGTCCTAATATATAATAAATAGATGTCAAGTAAGCCTATTAATTTATAGCCTAGTAAAATAAAATGAGTGAGGTAGTAGGAAAATAATAAGTGTAATGTTAAAAGTGGAGTTGTTCAGTGTTGAATAAACTCGAAGAGGCATTAAGAAATAGATTTTTTTATCTATTAAAAATCATTTGAAACACTTAATGAGTAGTCATATGTTTCATTGAAATATATGACTATAGGTTCATGATGGCTAATTGGGAATCAAGAAAAGAGATAAGGTAAGACATCTTATTTTCTTAATGAAGTTCATTTAATCGAAAGGATATAATTTTATAGGTTTCATATGAATAAAGGGTGTTGATCAATAATGAGATAACTATTATTGTAATACCAATCCAATCTATAAAGGAGAAAAGTATTGAGTAAGTGTTGAGAGAGATAAACCTATTTGAGAAAGTGAGTTTAGAAAGACCTAAGAAGAGAATTGTGAAATGGATCTCAAAGGAAACCTTGTACAGTTAGTAAATCAAAATTTTCCATAGACAAATTAAGAAAAAAATTGAAATTATTGTTTATTGGGTATGGACCTAACTTGCATCAAATTTTGATAGTGATTAGATCTTTAGATGGCAATGGTAATGAAGATTATCATAAAAAAGTTAGGTGTTGTAGTGAGTCATTTCAAGGTAAAGAACATTGATGAATATTAATGAAAAGCCAATAGAAGAGTGAGTCATTATTATAAGTTATGTAATAATTATTTGAACCTAAAAAAAACCTCTTTAATAAGAATTTGGTCTTTTTTATATAGGAGATAATCTCATTGATCTTATAAATACCAATAGGGTTAAGAATATCACACATCCTAAAAAGATTGAAATATATCTTGGGACTAACTTAAATGTAATAGAACTATTGATGTTGTAGAGATGATAGACCTAAGCATTTAGGAGTTGATGTAGACCTATAACAAGTACTTGTGAATTAGACCTCTTTTAATAATCCTTATAAAATATTAATAGAATAAGAATTGGCCTTAAGAACATGATGAGATTAATTAGGTGACATGAACAAGTAAAAGTGTCAGTAAGTTGGAGTATGTTCCTAGACATCATCAAATAAGGATTAAATTCTAGATGATTTATATCAATATCTCAAGGTTCATGCCCTTATAAATGGTCACAATCCCTTTGAAACATAATTTGAATTTTCAAACATAGTATTTTAGAGGGAAACTCTTTACAATGATAAATTGACATTTTCCAAGACAAATGAAGCATTTCAAGGCTTCTTATTGATCATCTAAAACCTTCTAAACATCCTAACAACTATGATCAAGTAAAAATTATAATATTTATATCCCTAAAATTGATCACAAGTCCACTTACATCACAAGTTCAAATTGATATGTAATGAAATGTAAATGAAAAAAGTAAATAGTAAATATCACATGCGAATGTAAAATATGCATAATGATGAAGCACCTAACCTAGATAAAAATGTGTATTTTTAAAAATACCCATATGAATTAATTATGATCATTAATGAATAATATGTGTAAACATTAAATGATCAAAATATAAAATATGCATAGGTAAAAGAAACTTATTTTTTAAATAGTATTTATGTGTATATGCATAGTTCTATATCATAATTCAACATAAATAATAGGACATATATAATGAAAAAATTAGACCATAACATGTACATATACAAAATGTGCCATATAGTCATACAATGTGGGCCATATCAGTATACAAATTGATTGTACCTACAACTAGACCCCTAACACAACAACTAGCTCTCCTGCTCCTCATTGCCTCCAAATAAATTGTGCTTTGTTGACATAGATGTATAGATAGGGGTGTTGGATGTCTCAATACAAGGAGAGAATCTCCTTTTAGCATGTGAGTCATCAAATTGTGGATCCATAACCTATGAAAATTATTATGTCTACACAAAATATGAATATAAAATTTAATGCATTAAAATTATATATTGAAAATGATAAATTTTTCAAGAACACATTTTTTAGAAATGATTCTAGACTCACTGTATTCCATATAAAAGGTTGTCTAGGGATTTGAGATTGCATATACACCCATGATGGAGAATCTTATGGATCATACATATATCATTAGATCTACATGTGCATACATTTATGCAAATATGACATAGAGTATCATTGCTTGAAGCTAAAAAATAATTTTACTATGTGTTCTTACTAGTATCTATCCCTGAATCATAACTTGCCATAGAGATAGTGGATCCTCAAATGTAACCATAACATCAAGCAAACCTTCTTGTCATCCATGAGGGGTTCCCATAACATCCCTCATAATTTATAAAACCAATAAATAAATAATGTGTGAATCCAATGAGCATGATAAAAAATATATGACTATAATATATATCTTAAAACATAGTTTTATGCTCAAGGGACAATAAATATACATGAATAAATATGTAATTTGAAAGTTTCCAAACCTGAGTAAAGGCTATACTAGTGCTAATTGAGGCATCTAAAATATATTAAAGGCTTGTTAAGGTACCCAAAATATCTCCAATAGTATATACAAGAAAGAAATAAAAATTTCAATAAAATAAATTAGTCAAAATAAACTTAATATTATTTTACAAACATAAACAAACTATAATTAAAATTAAAACTATGTACAAAATATAAATGGTGAAATAGATAAATCCTGCACAATAAGCTGACATGTCTTGAGAGGCATTGGTAAATCTACTACAACTAACATAGTCTTCAACATGCTATTGTCATGCACTGTTGAAGCATCTATAGGCAATGTATGCTTTGGCATGCTAGTCTCCTGAAGTATTGAAGTAACTATACAAGGAATACACTCAGGCATCCTAGTGTCTTAAGGTACTGAATAAAATATAAATAGATTTTAATGAGAATTAATAGTATCCCAAGATATTGAAGTAATTATATATGACATAAATTTCTGGGTACTAGTACGTAAACCTTGTACAGTTAGTAAATCAAAATTTTCCATAGACAAATTAAGAAAAAAATTGAAATTATTGTTTATTGGGTATGGACCTAACTTGCATCAAATTTTGATAGTGATTAGATCTTTAGATGGCAATGGTAATGAAGATTATCATAAAAAAGTTAGGTGTTGTAGTGAGTCATTTCAAGGTAAAGAACATTGATGAATATTAATGAAAAGCCAATAGAAGAGTGAGTCATTATTATAAGTTATGTAATAATTATTTGAACCTAAAAAAAACCTCTTTAATAAGAATTTGGTCTTTTTTATATAGGAGATAATCTCATTGATCTTATAAATACCAATAGGGTTAAGAATATCACACATCCTAAAAAGATTGAAATATATCTTGGGACTAACTTAAATGTAATAGAACTATTGATGTTGTAGAGATGATAGACCTAAGCATTTAGGAGTTGATGTAGACCTATAACAAGTACTTGTGAATTAGACCTCTTTTAATAATCCTTATAAAATATTAATAGAATAAGAATTGGCCTTAAGAACATGATGAGATTAATTAGGTGACATGAACAAGTAAAAGTGTCAGTAAGTTGGAGTATGTTCCTAGACATCATCAAATAAGGATTAAATTCTAGATGATTTATATCAATATCTCAAGGTTCATGCCCTTATAAATGGTCACAATCCCTTTGAAACATAATTTGAATTTTCAAACATAGTATTTTAGAGGGAAACTCTTTACAATGATAAATTGACATTTTCCAAGACAAATGAAGCATTTCAAGGCTTCTTATTGATCATCTAAAACCTTCTAAACATCCTAACAACTATGATCAAGTAAAAATTATAATATTTATATCCCTAAAATTGATCACAAGTCCACTTACATCACAAGTTCAAATTGATATGTAATGAAATGTAAATGAAAAAAGTAAATAGTAAATATCACATGCGAATGTAAAATATGCATAATGATGAAGCACCTAACCTAGATAAAAATGTGTATTTTTAAAAATACCCATATGAATTAATTATGATCATTAATGAATAATATGTGTAAACATTAAATTATCAAAATATAAAATATGCATAGGTAAAAGAAACTTATTTTTTAAATAGTATTTATGTGTATATGCATAGTTCTATATCATAATTCAACATAAATAATAGGACATATATAATGAAAAAATTAGACCATAACATGTACATATACAAAATGTGCCATATAGTCATACAATGTGGGCCATATCAGTATACAAATTGATTGTACCTACAACTAAACCCCTAACACAACAACTAGCTCTCCTGCTCCTCATTGCCTCCAAATAAATTGTGCTTTGTTGACATAGATGTATAGATAGGGGTGTTGGATGTCTCAATACAAGGAGAGAATCTCCTTTTAGCATGTGAGTCATCAAATTGTGGATCCATAACCTATGAAAATTATTATGTCTACACAAAATATGAATATAAAATTTAATGCATTAAAATTATATATTGAAAATGATAAATTTTTCAAGAACACATTTTTTAGAAATGATTCTAGACTCATTGTATTCCATATAAAAGGTTGTCTAGGGATTTGAGATTGCATATACACCCATGATGGAGAATCTTATGGATCATACATATATCATTAGATCTACATGTGCATACATTTATGCAAATATGACATAGAGTATCATTGCTTGAAGCTAAAAAATAATTTTACTATGTGTTCTTACTAGTATCTATCCCTGAATCATAACATGCCATAGAGATAGTGGATCCTCAAATGTAACCATAACATCAAGCAAACCTTCTTGTCATCCATGAGGGGTTCCCATAACATCCCTCATAATTTATAAAACCAATAAATAAATAATGTGTGAATCCAATGAGCATGATAAAAAATATATGACTATAATATATATCTTAAAACATAGTTTTATGCTCAAGGGACAATAAATATACATGAATAAATATGTAATTTGAAAGTTTCCAAACCTGAGTAAAGGCTATACTAGTGCTAATTGAGGCATCTAAAATATATTAAAGGCTTGTTAAGGTACCCAAAATATCTCTAATAGTATATACAAGAAAGAAATAAAAATTTCAATAAAATAAATTAGTCAAAATAAACTTAATATTATTTTACAAACATAAACAAACTATAATTAAAATTAAAACTATGTACAAAATATAAATGATGAAATAGATAAATCCTGCACAATAAGCTGACATGTCTTGAGAGGCATTGGTAAATCTACTACAACTAACATAGTCTTCAACATGCTATTGTCATGCACTGTTGAAGCATCTATAGGCAATGTATGCTTTGGCATGCTAGTCTCCTGAAGTATTGAAGTAACTATACAAGGAATACACTCAGGCATCCTAGTGTCTTAAGGTACCGAATAAAATATAAATAGATTTTAATGAGAATTAATAGTATCCCAAGATATTGAAGTAATTATATATGACATAAATTGCTGGGTACTAGTACGTAAACCTTGTACAGTTAGTAAATCAAAATTTTCCATAGACAAATTAAGAAAAAAATTGAAATTATTGTTTATTGGGTATGGACCTAACTTGCATCAAATTTTGATACTGATTAGATCTTTAGATGGCAATGGTAATGAAGATTATCATAAAAAAGTTAGGTGTTGTAGTGAGTCATTTCAAGGTAAAGAACATTGATGAATATTAATGAAAAGCCAATAGAAGAGTGAGTCATTATTATAAGTTATGTAATAATTATTTGAACCTAAAAAAAACCTCTTTAATAAGAATTTGGTCTTTTTTATATAGGAGATAATCTCATTGATCTTATAAATACCAATAGGGTTAAGAATATCACACATCCTAAAAAGATTGAAATATATCTTGGGACTAACTTAAATGTAATAGAACTATTGATGTTGTAGAGATGATAGACCTAAGCATTTAGGAGTTGATGTAGACCTATAACAGGTACTTGTGAATTAGACCTCTTTTAATAATCCTTATAAAATATTAATAGAATAAGAATTGGCCTTAAGAACATGATGAGATTAATTAGGTGACATGAACAAGTAAAAGTGTCAGTAAGTTGGAGTATGTTCCTAGACATCATCAAATAAGGATTAAATTCTAGATGATTTATATCAATATCTCAAGGTTCATGCCCTTATAAATGGTCACAATCCCTTTGAAACATAATTTGAATTTTCAAACATAGTATTTTAGAGGGAAACTCTTTACAATGATAAATTGACATTTTCCAAGACAAATGAAGCATTTCAAGGCTTCTTATTGATCATCTAAAACCTTCTAAACATCCTAACAACTATGATCAAGTAAAAATTATAATATTTATATCCCTAAAATTGATCACAAGTCCACTTACATCACAAGTTCAAATTGATATGTAATGAAATGTAAATGAAAAAAGTAAATAGTAAATATCACATGCGAATGTAAAATATGCATAATGATGAAGCACCTAACCTAGATAAAAATGTGTATTTTTAAAAATACCCATATGAATTAATTATGATCATTAATGAATAATATGTGTAAAAATTAAATGATCAAAATATAAAATATGCATAGGTAAAAGAAACTTATTTTTTAAATAGTATTTATGTGTATATGCATAGTTCTATATCATAATTCAACATAAATAATAGGACATATATAATGAAAAAATTAGACCATAACATGTACATATACAAAATGTGCCATATAGTCATACAATGTGGGCCATATCAGTATACAAATTGATTGTACCTACAACTAGACCCCTAACACAACAACTAGCTCTCCTGCTCCTCATTGCCTCCAAATAAATTGTGCTTTGTTGACATAGATGTATAGATAGGGGTGTTGGATGTCTCAATACAAGGAGAGAATCTCCTTTTAGCATGTGAGTCATAAAATTGTGGATCCATAACCTATGAAAATTATTATGTCTACACAAAATATGAATATAAAATTTAATGCATTAAAATTATATATTGAAAATGATAAATTTTTCAAGAACACATTTTTTAGAAATGATTCTAGACTCACTGTATTCCATATAAAAGGTTGTCTAGGGATTTGAGATTGCATATACACCCATGATGGAGAATATTATGGATCATACATATATCATTAGATCTACATGTGCATACATTTATGCAAATATGACATAGAGTATCATTGCTTGAAGCTAAAAAATAATTTTACTATGTGTTCTTACTAGTATCTATCCCTAAATCATAACTTGCCATAGAGATAGTGGATCCTCAAATGTAACCATAACATCAAGCAAACCTTCTTGTCATCCATGAGGGGTTCCCATAACATCCCTCATAATTTATAAAACCAATAAATAAATAATGTGTGAATCCAATGAGCATGATAAAAAATATATGACTATAATATATATCTTAAAACATAGTTTTATGCTCAAGGGACAATAAATATACATGAATAAATATGTAATTTGAAAGTTTCCAAACCTGAGTAAAGGCTATACTAGTGCTAATTGAGGCATCTAAAATATATTAAAGGCTTGTTAAGGTACCCAAAATATCTCTAATAGTATATACAAGAAAGAAATAAAAATTTCAATAAAATAAATTAGTCAAAATAAACTTAATATTATTTTACAAACATAAACAAACTATAATTAAAATTAAAACTATGTACAAAATATAAATGGTGAAATAGATAAATCCTGCACAATAAGCTGACATGTCTTGAGAGGCATTGGTAAATCTACTACAACTAACATAGTCTTCAACATGCTATTGTCATGCACTGTTGAAGCATCTATAGGCAATGTATGCTTTGGCATGCTAGTCTCCTGAAGTATTGAAGTAACTATACAAGGAATACACTCAGGCATCCTAGTGTCTTAAGGTACTGAATAAAATATAAATAGATTTTAATGAGAATTAATAGTATCCCAAGATATTGAAGTAATTATATATGACATAAATTGCTGGGTACTAGTACGTTACAAAAATATAAGTCTTATCTTCATAGATTTAGTCTGTGTATGTTTCACTTCAATAGAAGATCCTATACACTACCTCCCATATTATGTGCAATGATGCTCATGGACTATAGAAAGAGTATAAGGAGGAGGTACAATAGCACCAATACCAATAACACTAAAACCACTAATTCCACTACCACTACCACCAATACCACTACCATTGACACCAATAATGCAACTACCACTAGAATCAATACCAATACCACTATTAGACATCTCACCACTTTTAGGCTAAGAAAAAGTATTCAATTCATGCATACCATGGTCAATCATAACTATTTTTAGACTCATAACCACCTCAATGGTTTCCATATGTATGGTAAAATGTAAAATTTTAGGGATAGAAGCATGTGTTAATATCCTTCTATTTATTTAAACTTGATTAGGATGGTTTTGATCCCACCTGGCTCTAAGTCTATCAAATGAATACCCATCTCCCCTACCTTTGGAGGCCTTCATGTCAAAATAATTTGGAATTTATAATAGCACAAACTCACAATAGTTTTTTTCTCAAAATGTATAACAAAACCTCATTACTGTTGAAAGGAGTCTCATTAAACACCATCCACCACCTATACAAAAGTTATCTTTTATCACCTCATAAACACACCAATTAATAGTAATACATTTTTAATTACTCAATGGTGGTTGATTGATTTTAGGATTAAAAAATAAATCACACACATCTTCTTTGTTATTCTTTTCTTAACATCATATAATAATTTATCATAATAAAAAAAATTTAGGACCTCTCTTCGATGTAACATTACATTAAGATGCAAAGTTATATTTATCAATTCATTAAAAATAGTATCTAGTGTATTAGAAAGTTAATTTTATGCATTATTAGCTAAGGAGTGATGAAAAACATTGATAATTATTTATAATTGTTGACTTTTTGCATTTTATTATTCATATAATTTAACTTCATCTTATGCAAAATCAAATTATTCAAGTTAATGCAAGAGAATCTAATGAAAATCTAATTGCAAAACCCTACATGCATAAATAAATATAAATACAAATGGAAAAACTTAAATTTAAAATTCAATAGACCTAAGATAGTAACTAAAATGCTAAATCCCATTAGCAAGATGCAAATCCTAAACACGCACATGGACTTTGAGCAAATGGAGAGAAGAGAAATGCAAATAATTCCTTCAAACCTACACAAAAGTGTTGAAAATTTTAGAAAATAGAGATTCAATTGAAAAATAACAAAATTCCTATGCCTTTTACAAAGTGCATATGCCATTTAGGATCAAGTATGAGCTTGAGCCTCAATTTTTTTAAAAGAAGGATTTACACCCTTTGCAAGATAAAAATTGCAAAATTGGGGGACGTCACATTTTTTATCTACCAAATTTGTGCATCAACTCCTAAGGATCAATCACCTAATGTATAAACATTATCTAATACCTCAAGGTATTTATTAAGTGGTATATGTATCTTATTACCTAGGTGATACTAATATCAATGAATAGGTTTAAGTATAGACTTAGATGTATTTATTTTGAAGTGAGATAATGTTTTATTATCATATTGATTAAATTATTATGTTAAATGTCAACCATGGTAAAGTTGAAAGTCTGAAGTAGAGTTTAGAAGGTTAAATGGTGATTCACTGTAGATTAAGTGACATATGAAATTAATAGCTTGCAGTCTCAAGGTTTGAAATGTCATATTTGATAAGAATGAATCCATTAGATTTTGGGTACTTGCCTTTGAATATGGATTTGGTAGTTAATTTAGTGATAAATAAAATAGACTAATAATAGATTATCAAGCCACTATTTTTGGCATGGTATAGCTAGTAGTTTGGCATATGTTATGGAAACAAATGCAAATTCTACATGTCATTTCAGATAGAAAATGGTAGTTATGGTAATATAAAGTTGTAAAATTCTTAGTTTTAGTTTCATTTCCTTTCAAGCCTAGTATGAAAGTAAAGCTCTAGTTGGAAGCATTATGGAAGAGTCAAGGAGAATATAGTGAGATTTTGAGAAATATTATACAATGTTAATGAGGCATGTTCTATTATTTTCTTGATTCAAAGAAATAATATGAAATATATGTCTCAAAATTTGAATTTTTATTTGATGACTTGCAGTCTACTTATATTTTTAGAGGTCTAAATGGTTTATGAAGGAACATTTTTCAAAAATATTGTATGTAGTATTATGTCCTTATTTCGAAACATTTGGAAATTTTTGATCTGGTTTCAAGTAAATTAGATGGCTTGACCTTGGTTTTCTTGGTGTTAGTCTGTTAAGAAAGCTATAACATTAAATAGTTTCTTAGAATAATTTTCATCTTTGATCATGCATGCATTATTTGATGGGAAAATACTATGGTTGTATTGAAAATGCATGGCTTGACTAAGTGTTAGTAATTCTAGGAAATGTTTTAATAGTCTTCTTCATGAATAAAACATTTTTTCAA
>JARHVA010000087.1:2677500-2750000 GCA_037957365.1 Torreya grandis | reverse complement strand
AGTTTTATAAATTGAATCTATCCAAACTAGAAAAAAGATAAAACAAATCACCTATAATTTTACATTATTAAACTATAATCCTAGTAATAATCAATTCAACATTTTAATATATTTCATTTAAATCTTGGGATACATTGAAAAATAATTTCTGGAATCCATAACTAGTGGTAGAGCATAGTCAAATGAGATAACATATTACTATAATAGTTTTCTATGGGACACTATGATTGCCATCATAATTTTTAGACCAGGCATTTTGTTATGCATAAGTCTCATCATGTAAATCTCTCTTATAGATGAAGCATTCCTCCAAATATAGGATTAGAGCCTCTAAGCTAAATGAGAAGTAAGCATATTTTTTTGTCATGAAAATGAAAAACATAACACATCTAACACATGTCACATCATCAAATACAAGGACTAAGAAGGGGACAAGTGGCCTGATAAGTACACACATGATCAAATAAACACCCTTCTATGATTTCTTATGTCATGGATTTGAAGGCTTCACCACTTTATTGCCTATTTATTTTTCTAATTTTATATTTTATAATATTAAAATTGGTTGCAAATTAATATGTAGGCCTCATAGTAATATTGAGGCCACGAGGAGAGTATCATTGATTTACTTCATTGAAGAGGTTGTACCAAAGATATGGATTTATACTTTAATTTTAATTAAATTAATAATGTATCAACTATAATATATTATCACAGAGATAATATTTCATTTTGAAGATGACTTAGACTAAATCATGTTTGATTCTAGGCAATCTCATGTTATTCAACTTATTTTCACAATCAATTTTATTACTTTTACACCTTTAAGTTCAAAAAGACAAGATTAGAAGTATCAAACTCATAAAATATAATAAACACACATATTAATTTGGTAAATACAATAGACACATATAATAATTACATCAACATTAAGAACATGAAACACAATGATCAAACCCCTAAAATAAATGGCATAGCCATACAAAGCATATTTTCCATTTTCTATTGTTGATGGTAGACAAGGATGTAATGAGATTAATTTTGATTGCCACATCACTCCACATGTCATGTGAAACTCGAATCAATGATGTAATGTCATTAATCCTAGGACAAGACATTTAGGTCTTAGAGTCTATCTTGTAGCTTCCATTTATCTATGATAATGATATATTGAGACTTAGAAAAATTACAACATGCTTAATAATATACATAAAAACCATACTTAGACCCTTAAAATAAAAAGAAAGGCCATACAAAATATGAAAATGGTTAAATACTCCAAGGTGAGATAAGAAATGATGATCAGGGGTAATGACAATGTATTTTTGATGATATCGTACACTAAGGGGTCCATATCAAACATGAGAACCAGATTTAGGGAATCTTTTATATTTACATGACCATCATACATTGCAAAAGTGCCCATATCTTGCAAGGTGGTTACATCTTGAAATGGTCATTTTTATTATCAAGGGTAGATGATGATGTCATGAGATATAAATTGATTGTGATAATTATCCACATATAATGTGTGGCTTAACTCAATAGTGTAATGTCATTGATGTGGGGAAAAAACATTAAGGTCTCATATCGTATCTTGTACTTTACATTTATCCATGCTATAGATTGCCTTAAAATATGTGATATGTCATTGAAATTTGAATGTGTATCTTCATAAGCTTCATTGAATTTGTCACTAAAAGTGAAATTTATGCCATCCCTTCTAATGTAACTTGCATCTTTGGGGAAAGTGTTAGTTTTAAAATTTGACCCAATGGTTTGTGTGTGTCAAGAACATTACTCACTTAAACCAATAATTAACACAAAATACCATAAATCAAAAGAAATTAAAATTTTAATGGAGGCGTTATTTACTTTCTCAAATTTTTATGGAGGAATTACTATTTTTCTCATTTTATTTTCTAACACTAGTGATATTTGTCAATAGTTAAGATGATATGTTCCTTTGGTAATGGCTAAGAGGAAGCTGGTGAAGTTTTATATTGTAGTGTTATAATTGGAAGTTGTATTTTATTCAATATTTCAAAGGTATTTTTAACGTATTCATTTTATATTATTTTGTACATATCATGTAATAATTTTTAATGCTGATGACAATGTTCGCACATGACAATCACTTGTTTCTTTCTACATTTTTTATTTAATAAAATTTTGCCTCAAATGTTTTTGGTAGTGGAGGCTTTGCTCACATGATTTCAATGGATGGTTTGTTTGATTATACTATATATTCACTCTTTTTATTTATACATTTTTTCTTTAATAAAATGTTTCCTCAAATGTTTATACTAGTGGAGGCTTTGCCTATATGATTTTAATGGATGGTTTGTTTGATTCTACTATTTATTCTATATGATCCCTATATATTTTTATAATACATGAAAGGGCATTGGGTAAAATAGGCCATGTAAATATGTAGAATTTTTATTCAAAAACTATTTAGTATAGAAAGAAGAATTTTGGTTGGAACTGTGTAAAAAATAAAATCTACATTTTGGATTACACTCTGTAAAACATCATTAGGATGACAGAAAAATAATTTTGACTCTATCTCAGTGTGATGATAGTGCATAGAGTGTAATATGAAATGTTGATTTATTTTTTTACATAGTTCTAACCAAAAATATTCATTTTATCTCATGTATCATGAAAATACTCTCTCTAATTATTTTAATAAAATTCACATGACTTATATTGGTAAAAAAAATTTAGACATAAATTTAGAGGTTAATGGAGATTATAAATCTATTATGTGCTTAGGGGAGAGATATCAATAATTAAATGGGGTCCAATAGATGATTGTGTATTTGGGGATGTGGGGTAAAAATCATGAACACATTTTTTAATAAAAGTAGATGGAATTTAATTAATTACAAATATATTTATACCTCATAGCTGAGCATTGATATTCTACCCTACTTCTTATGAAATCTTAAACTTGTACACATGATATTGTACTGTTGTTAGTACACAATATTTAAACATCAAATAGATCAATTTAATGTTTACTTAAATAAATGATAATATTGAGTTTAGCAATATTTGTTTTATTACTTATCAAATACAATATGTCATTTTACTTACTATACAAATTTAAAATCATATTAAATTAATACTTCAACATGTGAAAAATATCAAAATAACTTGTGCAAGTATACATCCACTTTGTCTTCATCTTTAATTTTAAAATTTCCAACCATTAACTCTAAACATATTCCACTCCTTGATCCATCAAGTGTATCTATATAATTTAAAATAGACATAAGGCTCACTAAATTCTTTATTGTGATCTAAAAATAGTTTAAAAAAACATAAAAAATTAATCCAAACAAAATTAAATGAACTAATGGGATGAAAGTCCATAGATCATAAGAGTTTTTTGTTAGGTTGTGGAGCTAAAAGCTTCATAGGTATGCAAATGGAGGAGGTTGATGAGTATCACAGTAATCGATGTCAGTTAGGCCAACCAACATTAGTCATATTTAGTGTATAGAGCAAATGGCATTGGTTAGGGGTTAGCTGGCATCAGTCAGACAGGAATTGACGTCGGTCATCTCCAGACAGACAGAGACCGATGTCGGTCGTCTGTGCTTTCCAGAATTGGTCTAATTTTAGACGGACAGTTAGTTTGCATATAAAGACTAATTTTAGTCTTGAGTCTGTGTTTCTAATTATTGTAATTGGGAAGTCTAATTATTGTTTGGTTTGGGATCTATTTAAGAGACCCATGGGGCTGTATTGTAATTAAGGACAAGGAAGATATCCTTCTGAGTGTAAGATCAGTTGATCTGCAAGTAGCAAGATCAGGGAGATCTACATGGTAAGTAAGATTAGTTAGATCTACAAGTGTGCAAGATCAAGGAGATCTACTTGGAGTACTCGGTGGTACTTGGTGGACTGGCAGTAGGCAACAACAACCATTGGGTTGATTGTCACTAACTGGTGGAGGGAACAACTCGGTTATTGAATTGTGATTGTAATTGATTGAGAGAGAGAACTCTTGAGGGAGAATTACTGTACACCCAAGAGGTATGGGAAGAGTGTGATTTATTCATTGTATTTCCTTTTGGAAGAGTGTTAATACAGATTGTATTGTTTCTCATATTCTGTGTTGTCTTTGAATTCTAGTTACATATTACTTCTGGTTTAATTCCGTGCTTAGTTGCTTATACAAAGGTAATCAAGTGTACTCTTAAGGAGTAGGATCTTGACATTTTCAAATTTGAATCTCAAGTTGCCTATATAAATAATCCTTATTATGTGTTCTTATTCCCATACCACTATTTATAGAGATTTTTTCTATAATTTATAAGCCATTTTATTAACTACACCAACAACAAGTAAGCAAACACCATACATAATTTAGTAACTTGTAGTCTTTTAATCCAATTTTCTATACTTTATATGCTTTATTTCTCATTGAACTTATTGTTGTGTAAATGTTTAAGAGTAGGATACATTATTTATTTATCTTAAGATTTTATTTTCACTTTTTTGGTCTAAGAGTATAGACTACAAATTCTTTGTACTGAACAATGTTTATATTCTTTCACTAGGAATTATGTTACTCTTAGTAATGATTTTATATCATCAAATTTATATAAGGACAACACTATTTATTTCTCATTTAAACAATATTTTCATTAAGGACTGGAAATAAATGTTTCATTAATTTATTTACTATATTACGGACATTGAGAACTTCAAGAGTGCATATATTATTTATGATCCTAGGAATGGATCAATAAAATTTAATGTAATTACATTAATCGATGATACCAAATTTAATGCTACATATTACATAACACTCATTGATGGTGTTGTTTTTGCATTATATTATGAGGCAAAGGTAGTTTTGGTTGAAACAAGGGCATGGTGAATATAGTATAAGCGATGTTAAGTTGATATAACTTAAAAATACTGTAGATACACTTGCTAAAAAATTTAATCAATTGAAGGTAAATTATGTCAAGGATGTTCAAATTTTAAATGAGTGGTTAAGTGGGTTGCACCATCGGGTGGTTTTAGTTCACCAAGATTGGAATATGTGAGTGGACCATATGTGCAGCCTGATGAGGCAAAAGACACTCTAAATCAATATCATCGTCCATAATTATAATCATTGGAACCATCAACATTATAGTTTATGAATGATGGCTGATCATATTTGGTTAAAGAAGTGAAAAACAAAAAAATAAAAATTGCCATGGAATAGTGATGAACAAAGCTAGAGCCAAAGAAAGAGTCCAGTCAATAATAAATTATTGTGTGTGTGTGTGTGTATTCATAATAAAAAAATGTGATCCTTTCACCAAATGTTATGCATAGAAATAGCTTTCAAGAATCTAATAATGTAACACACACACACACACACACATGATTTTCATAGTTTTGGTAGATAAATAGTATTATCATTTCCATAATTTTTAATAAATCGAACATTCCATTCTATAGAAAAGCAATGTAATTTCTAAAAAAAAATACCAAAATCATGTACTTACATACACACACACACACATACATACATACATACATATATATTATACATAGGCACATATATGTATGTATGTATGTACATATATATATGTACATATATATATATATATATATATATATATATATATGTACATATATATATATATATATATGTACATATATATATATATATATGTACATATATATATATATATGTACATATATATATATATATATACATATATATATATATATGTACATATATATATATATATATATATATATACATATATATATATATATATATATATATATATATATATATATATATACATATACATATATATGTACATATATATATGTACATATATATATATATATATATATATATATATATATATATGTATGTATATATATATATATATATGTATGTATGTATGTATATATGTATATATATATGTATATATATATATATATATATATATATATATATATATATATACATGTACATATATATATGTATGTATATATATATATATGTACATATATATATATATATATATATATATATATATATATATATATATATATATATATATATATATATATATATATATATATATATGTACATATATATATATATATATATATATATATATATGTACATATATATATATATACACACACACACATATACATATATACACACACACATAGATATCTAGATATCACACGCACACAAACACACACACACATAGAGAGAGATATATAGATATATATTCCTATTCATATTCACACACACACAAACACACACAAACACACACACACACACACACACACACACACACACACACACACACACACACACACACACACACACACACAAATACACTGTTCTTAATATAACTCTTTGCAATAATAAAATATTAACCTTTTACCAAATGTTATGCATACAAACATTGTTTGAATTATAAAAAAATCATTTTTTTGTTTTTCTCAAAGTTTACTCTCCTTTTCTATTATTGTAAAAAAGTAAGATATGAATTTAGCTCTTAGAATACTCTCATTTTACATTGCTATACAAATATAAGGTATGAATTTTATCTCTTATAATTAACCTCCCCTTTTTCATTGTTGTAAAAATGTAAGATTTGAATTCTATCTCTTATAATTTTAGCTAAACTTATGGGGTCTCTTCCTTATTTGAAAAATTCCTCTTCTATCTAAAATTTACATATCAACCATGCTTTCACTTGATTTATGGTGTAACCAAAGTTCACCATTCTTTCAAGAAAATAAAAAGTAGAATTGATTTGTCAAATTGTATTAAACATAAGGTGAAATTATAACAAGGCAGAGGCACAAGAAGTGGTTAAATTAGGTTTAGTGTCAAAAATTTATTTGTAATATTTAAAATCCTAAAAAAAATATATTAGTGGGAGCCAAATGTGGGACATTTAAACTTTAGTTAATAGTGATCAATCCATGTTACGCATGCACCCTATTTGATGTGGAAAAGCAATAAAACCTCACCATCCTCCATTGAGCATCATGTTTTTGGCATTGAATGAGTCTATACCTGAGTTGAGTCACACGTAACTAGTTTAGATTTGTATATTCCCATACCTACATTCTATCACACCAGTTTGCATTTGCATTTTTATTTAAAGGGAAGGGCAGATGCAGTGTTATTAACATAGTATGGATGTTATCATTTTATCATTTTATAATGCACGCTATTAACTTTTCCATATTTAATGATGCAAATAGAATGACAAATTCAAAGACAAAGATAATAGTTTTTAAGAAAAGACTCATTAAAAAAAAGAAGAAGGTGGGATGCTATAATTTTTGAATATGAAGAATATATAAATTCACACAAAAAACCTAAAACTACTACATGAAAGAGACGGCCAAGAAACATGAAATAAGGAAATAAAGTAAATTAAGATAGGAGGAAATAATAAATAGAAGAGAATAAAACATTATGAGTAATTAATAGGGATTTTAAGGAGCAACAAAAATTAAAGATGATTTAAAAAGGATAAAAAGTAAGAACTAAGGAAAAGGTAAAAGCATGAGAAGGAGCAGAATAAGGAGGATCATAAAATGATGGACTATGAGAAAGCAATGAAATATATAGAGAGATAGAGAAGGTTTAAAAATATGGAAAATACTTTTCCAAAACAACATCTAATTATGATGTAAATGATGAACATCTATGCTCTTTCATTTGCAAGCACATGGAACTATTAGTTAGGCAGTCCACTTACTCTATTTAGTCATTTATAGTTGACAGGTTGTTTTCAACAAAGGCAAGAACTAAATTTGTAATCAATGACAGGTGGTATGATAAACATTACAATAACATCAATGCCATTGAAAAACCTCCCAACAAAATATTTTAAGGAGCAATCTCTTGAACAACTATAAGTATGCAAATTTTTTTCTTGAAGGAGCAAGATCTTGAAAAACTATAAGTATGCAACTCTTTGTATTGATTTTAAATACCAAACAATGAATTTTTTTATAGATAACAAGAAAGTATGAGAGATTAGATTTGTTTTGTACCATATTTTGTCTAGTGACATCTAACATTATGCTATGTAAATTGCATATTATATAAATAATATTATCCTATGATTTTTTTTAAATTAAATTATTGAGTATTGTTATACAATTGGAATAAACATGTTTGTATGATTCACATTGGCATAAACTTGATTGCAAAAAATTAAGACATGGATTTATCACCCTAACCAAATTTTCAGGTGATGGAGTGAAGGTATAGGCTCATTCATGGCCAAAATGTCATCCTAAATGACAACAATATATTTGTATGATTTAAATTGATCCAAATGATTGTTGTGACAATATTATTCATGCCATATATTGCAAAAATTAATCTAAAATGATAAGTATTTTTTATAAGATGAAATTACTCATTTTAAATGATTAAAAAATTAACTACACTAAATTAAACTACAATTACTACAGTTTAATAATTCATAAATTGATGAAATTATTTATTTTTTAACAAAAATTATAAACCATATTCATATTTTTAAATATTTGGCTCATAGCCTTAGTGACGTATAAAAAAACCTCACTTGTAAGTAGTGATGGCTAAACAAAATCCAATGATTACTCATGTTGAAAAACACCATTGAAAATTGAGATGGACTGCTTGAAAGATCCACTTGATTTTATCTATGAAATATATAAGTTTCAAAGTTTGAGACCTGGACTGAGTTCACGATTTTTATAGAAGTTAAGAAAAAAAATTAAAGTACTAAAAAACCCATTCCTTTTAGTCTGTGAGGGGTAGATTTAATCCCAAGAATTAATAGAATAAATCATAGATCAACAAAATAACTTCTTTTTTAACAAACATTCCAATCCATATTTACATTTTTTGGACCATTTGGTGCATATCCATAATGAGGTATAAAAAACATCACCTGTAAGGCATAATGGATAAACACAATCTAAGGATTATTTATGTTAAAAAGCACCAGTGTAAATTGAGATGGATCTTTTTAAATCCTTACTTGATTTGGGCTACAAAATGTCTACATTTGTGAAACTTGATAACTACACCTAGTTCACCATTACTACAAAAGTCAAAAGATATAAACATAGAATACTAAAAAAATATTCCTTTCAGTCCATGAGGGGTACATTTAATCCAAAAAAATAATATAATAATTCACAAATTGACAAAATTATTTATTTTTTAACAAACATTCCAATCCATATTCACATTTTAAAGAAACTTTTGGTTCATGGCCTTAAAAAACTCACCTGTAAACTATGAAATCTTGTGTGTGAAGCCCAAGAGCTACCAGAGGGAAAATGTCAATTCCATCACTCAATGAATTAATGTTATACACAATAAAAAATAGATACCAATAAATAAAATACTAAATAATGGTGGATTTAGTCCTTACCCATCTTTGTGAGTTTTTTTATGTCTTCCTTTTTAGGTAAGGAGTTAGTTTTTAGTCTTCCTAGCATCATAAATGCATTATGCCTGGTCTTCACTTCTACAATAATGCATATTTAAAGTAACTGGTACCGATATGCAATTAGGTTGGTGTAAATTATCATGGAGATGGGGTTCTTTAATGCCATCTTTAATTTTTCCAACTTAGGGTGGTGAGGTGTTAATGCTCAATCACCTTAAATTGGGTACATGCATAACATGGGTTGGGTGCTATTAATTGAAGTTTTAATATCCCACTTAGTTTTTTTGTGTAATTTCATTATCATCAATCTATTTGACCTTCAAAATGAATATATAATTACCCCTTGCACATGAATTGCACCTTTGGGACTATACCAACATGTCATACTCAAGAAATATATAATTAAGAATTAGAAACACTAAGTTATCTATTGATGCCATTTTTAAGTGTTGACATGGCACAATTTAGGTACCATGTAGGTGAAAATTTAGTTAATTAAACTACAGGGTCATCTCCCTTATTTATATAGTATATTAATAATATGAATATAATGAAAAGTGTATGCCATGGTTTGGACTGGTTTTAAGGTGGAAAAGTAGGGTTGTTTAGTATTATTCTCAATTTATAGATAAGTAGGCATATTGTATATTGAAATAAAAAGGTCCCCAGACCCTAACATGTAAACTAAACCTAGTTCAATCAACATCACACATGTGAAGGTGACATGCAAGTTTATGTGCCTCATTCTATTCATGGGAATCTTCTTCATCCATGTTAGCCCTTTTTTGTGTTGCCACAATGATTCAATTAAGGATTCCATTTTATAATCTACATGAGCCTAACCCATGGTACCCTTCCACATCACTTTCCATATGTTATGTTGTTATTTCACTAATCCTACTAATAAGATATCTAAAGGTCAAGTTATAAGTTTAATCTATCCGCGGCCAATAGTAACCCAATGGTTTCACCAACCATCAAACCCAATATATGAGCTAATAGTAAAAATCTCGCTTTATAATAGGAAGCCTACCTTGTAATAAATAAATAAGATATAAATAGAGTTTATATATATATATATATATATATATATATATATATATATATATATATATATATATATATTTCAATTAGTAACCGAATCAAGGTAAAATGATTGAAGAAAAGTGAATTTCAAATTAGAATATGTATGAAAAAAGGAAACAATTTTTTTTTTAAACTCATAATTATTGTGTAGAAGAATATATAGATGGAAGAACCATGGGTCCATCCACACCTCTCAAAATAAAATATCCAGTTAATTATAATAATAACTTTTTCTAGTGATGAGGGATCACTAGATATGATTTAATTTTTTTTTCACATAATTTACCTAAAAACCTATTTTACATATTATCACCTATAAAAACATAAAATATTTAATAATAATTATGCTAAGGTATTTTCATTGAGAAACCTATTCTAAATATTTATCTTTGCATTTAAATATGCCAATTCATAAATTAATTAAGTTTGTTTCTACCATGTGTTATGAAAATTAGTGGCTGAGTCCACCTCAAAAACTACAAATAATGTAATTAAATTCACATTCACCAAATACACTTTAACCATTTTTGACAAGATGGGCTGAAATAAAGGCGATGTGCCGAGTGGTAGTTGTATATTGGGATACATGTCATGCAATGTGTAGAGGGTACCAACATAATTGTATTTAATAATGAAGATCATTATTTATAGTAGTAGTGATTGAAATTGGTAAGAAGATGGTAAATAATCATTGTCAAGAAGATTTTTTTTTTTCAATCACTTACAAAACCTTTGATCTGCATATCATCACTCCCACAACTTGCCCTAATTAAATAGAGTGAGCTTAACTAACACACATAAACATAGTGCATGCTAACATCAAAATTCATTTTCAAAGTTTTTGTTGAATTTATTCATGGTAGCATTTCAATGTCATTTATCCTTTGTTTTTCCCTAGTTCCATGTCACAAAGACATATGTTATTCCTTTTGATCCATTCAATGACTTTTAAATATTAACAAATTGAGACCTGATCACTCTCAGTTCTCTATAGGTTCAACATTTCTCCAAATGACTCAACAAGGGTGAACACACATCTTGATTCTCAAGTTTTAGGATAATTATATTACATACTATTTTAGTGGCATTATTGTAGGTTTTGCATTAAGGCATATTGTAAAATATAGCTTCACATCAATTGACAAAGTGTGTACATAAACTTATGTTCATATCTCCTATACTTTAGTAATTTTAGTTCATTAAATCCTTATAATAAAATAAGGAAAATGTAGACATTTAAATTTAATCATTAAGTGATTGATGATGTTTAATCTTGACATCCTTAGCCTTGCTTGGTCTATTTTCCATTTTATTAACTTCAAATATCTATAGGAGAATTCACTATTTCATTTACTACCTTGAAATAACTTAAATCATCATTCATATATCCATATTTTTCTTATTTTTTCCTACTAATCTAATTCTAGTAGTCTTTATCCTTTTGGGACAAGACCATGATAGGTAAACAATGACATAACCTAGCCCTATCCACTAGTGTGGCCTTGTCTCCCATGACCCAATGGTAACTTTTTAAATTTTAAATGTTTCATTTTATGCCTCCTTCACTTTTAACAAGGTTGGTTAGTAAAAATATTCCAAATATTCCTTTATATAATCAAAACAAGGCCTTTCAAATCATCTTCTATCCAAGTTTATACGTTGACATTATTAAACCAATCAATACTTAAAAGTTAATAAGTTGGACTTGATTAAGTAGTCCAAATTCACCATATTATAGGATGGAGTGGTTAAATAATCCTCCCTCACCAGATATATAGTTTGATTTGATTGGATCACTCAAACTCACTAGGTTATAAGCATGTTTAGGCTACATGATTGAGATGAGATCAATGTCCATGTGGAAAACCACATTTTCACCAAAGTTGGGGGGAAAAATTCCTCAAATATATCTCTATATATGCACTTGAAGGTTTTAAATTTTTCATAATCTTAGTTTCAATGTTTCATAATGAATCATATTTCCAAATCAAATTGACAAAAGGCAAGATGGTTGCATCGACACATAGGTCCACTCCTAACCTTATTCTCTTTATTTTCAAATATTTCAAATGCTTTTGATTTCAGATTATATAAAGCAATTATACATTGTAATATGATATTGGTTGTAAGTCACTAGAAAAACACTCAAGTTGGGCTCACACAAAGTCAAGGTTGGCTATACACACCTATGTACACATTTCATTTCATTTCAACTAGAAATTTAATTACTATATTAAAGGGAGGGAGTGTATATACTAAATTTGAATTATATGACACCTTGTGAACTCAGTATTGTACACTTGGAAAATATATATCATGGATATACCTTTCAGTCCTAAGACCTTACCATTATTGAAAGGCTCATATCCACTATCTCTTTTTTCATATTAATTATCTCTTATTATGATCATATCTTATTCTTATGATCAAGCCTTGTAGAATTTTCAAAATTCTCAAAACCTAATTAATATCCATCTACGTAAGTTTTGTAAATTTACCTATTTTCTTGCACTGAACATTTGTGTCCCACCCAAACACCTATTTCAACATAGGTCTCATATTTTTAACTAAGTGTCCAGTGCCAAAAAGTCATCCAATTTACAAATGTAATGTGTCCTTATGGTTGGCCTAAGTAATTTAATGTTATTTTCAAGTCTACCTTGATGACTAGAATGTTTCTATCTTAGTGCAAGACCACTATTCAAATCTCATAATAATGCTTGTGTGCTACTAAAACCTTTAAATTTGCCTACATCTAAAGAAATGTCTATTTGCTACCCCCTTTGGCATTCTACACGGTCATGTGATATCCCATGATGGACTCTTAGTGTATCAAACCAAGATTACTATTATACTTCACCTTATAGTACTGACCAACTAGTGATAGGTACACGCCTTCCTAAGACATACTAGATATTATAAGAAGGTTATTTGTGGGTATGAAAGGATGTATGCACCTTTGAAGGAATTATTGAAACCAAAAAGTCAGTTTGTCTAGACCAATGCTCATCAACAAGTGTTTTTTACACTCAAGGATAAGCCTATCACTACCCATATTCTCCAATTTCTAGATTGGACAAAGGATTTTCACATCCATGTTGATGCATTCAACATGGAATTCGGTGTTTTCCTTCCTCAACTCAGTGAGGTCAACCTAAACCACCATATCTATTTTAAAATTAGAAAGCTTACTCTGACTAAATAGAACTACATGACTATAGAGCATGAAGCATTGTCTATGGTTCACACTCTCTAAAAGCTCCATTAGTATTTGATAGCTACTTCATTTATCTTATTCATATACAATGAGTCACTAAAATACTTAGTAAATAAACTGGTATTGCATGGGCACATTTTCCAGTGGATTGTGATTTTTTAAGAGTTCATGTTTTTAGTGATGGTAAAACCTAGTAAGGCTAACTATAGCCTAGATCATTTATCATGCATTGAATATAGAGAACCAATGCATGCCATTGAAGATGATTTTAATGACATGCAACTATTACAAGTCACACACATACCTAAAGAGGTAGAATATATCACTACCTTTATAAATATAGGATCAACACCAACTCACCTTAGTACTCCAAAAAAGAAGGAACTAATTATTCATGTTGCTCCATTCCAACTTATAGCGGTGACCTTTATAAACTTGGGTGAGATGAAATGCTACACCACTATGTTATACATCTTGGGCACACTAAGGTTCTTTGGGAAGTTAATGAGGGTGTCATTAAAAGACACTATGCCAGTGATTCTACATCAGAGAAGGTCATTTTGAGTGGATTATGGTGGACAACCTTGTTTAAAGATGCTAAAACTTATGCATGCTAGTGTGACATTTGCCAGTGCATGGGAAAGCTAAATAAAAGGGATGAAATGTCCCTTCATCCTATCTTGTCATAATAAGCCTTTGAAAAGTAGGTTATTGAATTTTTTGGCCCCATCAACCTAGTAAGGAGGCATACTAGTGTGTACTATATTATCACTTCTACTAACTACTACCACTACTGTAAGAGTCATCTAGGAGAATATCATTGACCATTATGAATGACCATTGAGTCTAACTAGTGATTAAGGAACCCAATTATTTAATAAGACCATATTTATCCTCTTAATAGAATTCTTGATTGTGAACCATGAAACTACATTGTATCATCCTTAGGCTAATGATACAACTAAGGCATTCAACAAGATCTTAAGTAATACATTAACTGAGATATGTAATATTAGATGCACTAATTGGGATGATCATATGTCTATGGTATTATGGGAAAATTAGACCACTTACAAATTATTAAACAAAATTACACCATTTAGTCTTGTATTTGGTAGTGAATCATTTCTTTCAGTTGAATTCCTTGTCCTTTCTCTTCTTATTACACATGTTGGTCAACTAGATGATGAAGAGTCCTTGAAATCACACCTTGATGCTTTATTGTGATTGGATGAGACCTAATTTATCTCACATTAGATTCAAGGGGTGGAAAAACATAAATAAAAAGATTGGCATGATTACCATTTAAAGAACAAGACTTTTGCTCTAGGCATGTAAGTCTTGGTATATGACTCCAAGTTCACACACCACTCAGGAAACCTTTGTATACACTAGGATGACCCCTTCATAATTTATAGTATCCATCCAACCAAAACGTGTAGGTTAAATAAACTATATGTCTAGTTCCTTCTTAGATATTGAAATGGTAGTAGGTTGAGGCCCTATTATTGTAAATAATCATTCCTCCTTGTAATAATAAGGTGTATGTCATTATGTTAGTCTAGGATTTTGATTTTTTTAATAAATTTTGGAACTTCTTACATGCCCTTGAGGAGTTTTAGGGTCAACACTAAGTTTTTGTAATTATTTGTACTATCATGGAGGACCATGAATAATTTTTAGTGTGGGGTAAGGGTAGAATAACATCTATGGAGTGCCAAGGACATGGTCAATGGGAATGTTCATGGGAGTAAAGTCACATAAGTGGAAGTACGTAAGGACAAAAGGGTATGCAGGATTTGTCATGTAACCAATAAGATAAGTCAATATAAATAAGTAAGATTCTTGCCTTTAGAATGAAAAATATTCAAATTCTTTATAACTATCATGCACTTTGAGAAAAGCATGAGATGGGACATACATTTAATACAAGGAAATTAATGGTAATGGTAAGTGTGCTAAGTATAAATCATGGAAATATTGTTATTATCATTTATTACGTGAAGTGATGGTAGAGATAGTGTGGTAATCAATGCAAGCTACCTTTCAGAGCCTATAAAAGGTTAAACATAGGTCATTTCAATTTTTACTATTGTCACATTTACGAACTTATAGAGCCAAAAGAGTATATTTGAGTTATTTTAGAGTGCTTTTGAAGATTCTATATGAATAATAATTAATGGATTGAGACTATTTTAAAGCATTACAAAGTGTATAAGTTGAGAAAAATAGGAAGAGTTTTATGAGGATTGTAAGGACATGCATGTTTTTAGATTTATAGGTTATAGAGGTCAATGTGCATCATTAGAGGGCATTAAAGTAGGAGATCCAAGTGGTATAACAAGGTAACCATGTATTCCTTTGGGAAGATTTGATGGTTTTGCCTTAACATTTGGGATCTTTTGAGGGTGATATAGCTGAAGAAAAAGGCCTATCAAAGTGAGCCTTTAGCTATGATACTAAGAGAAGAAGAGTTGGAGAGTGTGGGTCATGAGATTATATTAATTATAGAGGAGGTACCTAAATATATCAAAGTACATGTGGAAGACATAGAATTGAAAATGGCATGCCAACGAAAAAATAAGGATATTATACCCTCTCCACCCCCACTATTGGTCAAAGAAATGTAGTACTCAGTGGTGGTAATATGCATGGAGAACTGAGTATTAAATGTGACCACTTGTAATGTTTATAATAATATGCATCACCAGCCTAATAATGAAGTGGAGTTGTAGTGAAAATATTAGGTAAAGTTCCAAAATATGAGTGAGCTAGTATATGACTTGAAAATTTTCAATGCTCCAAATGATGTTGGATTATTACAATTGTTAAATCTTATGTATTTTGGAAATCTCATTGAAGGAGTAAATGTTTTGATTTTTTGAATGAATGAAGACTATATCTACTTTAATAGGCACTAGATGAATATTACACTAGAGTGGATAAGTAAAGTCATAGAGTTGTATTACTCAGGATTAGACCTTACTTACAAGTTAGAGGACCAAGATGAGATCAAAAAGAGTGTTATGACACTTGAGTATCAGAAATAAGGCCATGATATGAATATCACCAATCTCCAAGATCCCTCCCTTAGAGTGATTGTGCACATCATAATGACCAAGGTTGGATGTGATGATAGGCAAAAAGAGGTAGATATTGCCCAACTTTAGGTCACTCAACAAGTCACCATGGGGATAAATTATAATTAAGTGAGTTACTTTGCCAATAGAATTATGAAAAATGTAAATAAATCCCACTACCTATCCAACCAAAGGTTTTAAAGGGGAAAATTACTTTTATTGATGGTGTTTGATGAGATTGGTGTACCTAACTACACCATTGGAGAGTTGAAATGAGTGACCCTCCTCAAAATAAGTCCCTCGTAAAGTAGTTCAAAGTTTTCACTTTACCTAGACCAATAACCCCATCCAAAAAGGTCAAAATGAAGGGATGGTATGATGGGATGAAGGAATCCTTTGGGAATTAATGGTACATTCTAAAGGATTTACCTAGATAGGTTGGAAACCAAGCAAAATTTAAAGCAAAGTAACATTTTTATCTAATGCACATCTAGATGGATTGCTCTAGAGAATTGTCCAGATGGCTAAAGTTACCATGTGATTTCATGGAATGGTACTTCATGAATACCATAAATTAAATATATTATGCATAATTGATGAACACTTCTACAATAAATATTGACACAAATATTCACACCCTTTACCATTTGTACATATACCCTAGAATTAAAGTATATAGGGAAAAGATAGATTCAGATAAACCCAACATCAAAGTCTAGTATATTTTGGTTAGAAATTTAATTCATTATTTATTTTACATGTTGAATCCTAGGAAGAAATCATCAAGGGGTATAGAATGAGATAAATAAATAATCCCACTAGAACTAACACTAGAGAAGAAGCATAGTCACCGAGGGCATGATCCCAGTACAAGCACCTAGTTAAAACCTAAAAAATGACAAGATAATACTTAGATACCACCCAAGGAGAATCCAATATTAAGTCAACTTGAAGTCCTAGAGTTAGCAATATAGAATTTTCCTTTGGAACATGAGACATTGGCACCTAAGGATGGTGAGTTGAAAGAGAAGATAGATATTTTGGAGGAGAAACCAGAAAACATTTTTGTAAAAGAAGAGAAAGTCACCCTAGACTTTGAGAAGATACCTTCCTTAGTGATGTAGGAAGAAACCACCATCAAAGAGGCACTGAAGAAAGTCAAAGTTGTCTTTGGTGAAGAGAAAGATGGTTTTGACATGGCTTTGGGAATGAGTGTGTTTGACATTAGGGATAATCATCAGAGTAAGGACACATATGTCAAAATAATTGAATGAGATACATTAAAAAGGGAATAACTAGTTGATGATTCCATCCTAAGGCCAAAGAGAACCATCATGACCACAACCTTATGCACCCAATATCAGATGGGAGTGTCAAAAATAATCTTGTACATGTATTCACACTTTGCACTAGAAGATGCATCTAAGAAAACTAGATGAGAATTATCATTCTCTCATGATGTTTATAAATAAGAATGAATTCATATAACTTGTTACTAGATCTAAATGTTGTGGCACTTTTATATACCCTTTAGGTACACTCATTATAGTTTACCACTGTACAAGCTAATGTGACACTTTTAAATTTAGCACATGAGGTCATAAGTCAGAGTACCTTATTGAGTCTGATGTCTAGTGAGCCTAGAATAAAAATGTAGATATGGTGGTTTTATATAATAATGAGGTCTTCACTAGAACAAAATTTGAGGAAAAAATTGTGAAGGTTAAGCATGAGTTGGAAATTAAATTGATGGCCAAGGTGAAGACACTAGATAGTTGTAAAACCATTTTGAGCCAGGAACCAATGTTTGTAGATGGAATACCTTTTTATGGTGAGGTAGTGGATAAAATATAAACCTATGTGGACCTCCTACTAAAATGATGCAAGGATAAACTTGGGCTTTAAAATGAATAAACTCAAGTAACATAGAAGTTCATGGAATAAATAGAGGTATACAAGACTTTATTACATAGAGTTGGGTACACCATTACCATTTTGGATGGAGATTTTGAAAATCTATTTTAAACCAACAAGAGTTTGGAGCTAGGCTTTAAGTATAAAAGATTTAATGACAATAGTTGGTAGATAGCACCTTATTAATAAAAGACTGTATAGTGTGCACCAAAGCATTCAAGGATGTGGAGGCAATGAAGGACACAATAACCACTCACTATCAAGAAATAAATTTAAAATTCAAAACACTATGAGGATAGGTTGTCACTAAGATCACTTCACTTAAAGGCATTTATAAGGTTTCTTATACATCCCTTGAGCATTTGGTGAATAAATTAGGTGAGAGTATTGAACAGCTTGATGAGACCAAGAAGATCAAAGAAATAATAGAATAAATAATGTCCAAGTTGTATAAGACCTTGAACCATTGAGAAGGTGCCAAAATTAAAATTAAGTAGATAGAACCAAATTTTTTGGTAGAGCCCGAGCATAATTCTTAGTGTGGGATGAACTAATGGCCTAGTGTTGGGTGATGTTGGGCCCCAATTTTGTCTAAGTACATTTAATAATAATCAATGTAGAGAGGCATGGTGTGGAAGACCATGGCATGGAAGACCATGGTGCAGGATTCCAAGGAATGGAAGGACTAAGTCCCATGGAATAAATGTGCATGTTAAATAGAGAACCTGAGAATGAAGGACTTAGAACTTAGTAGAAGACTTGGGGAGAGAATAAAAAGTCAAGAATGGTCATAGAGTAATTCACATGGATGAAATATAATAAGTCAATCATGAATCTAGCACCGTATTCTGGGAATATAGGTGTTCGGTGATGAGGATCTACCACCAAAGAAAGAATATAGGGGCAAAAATGCTTGGTTCCTTAGGAAATTAATGTAATTGGATGCCATGACTCAAGTGTATTGATGAGCATTGGTGAATCACCTTGAGTTTATTTATTTTTGTAACTACTTGGTCATAGAAAACCAAGTATAAATATCCCTGATTTACTTAATAATGTTTTTGTTTAGTTGAATGTTATCGATAGAGTTTATATGAGTTAGTTGCATTGTAACTCTAGAACTGTGTAATCTTTAGAGATCACATATGAATATGATGGATGAATATTATGTTGAATTAATACTATTGTTCAACTAAGTATGTGGATAAAGATACTAGTTATCATTTGTGTTGTTGTTCAAAAAACTAAGTTAAGGTTAATAGTTACCATTAATGCCATCTTTTTATTTTTGATCATTGAGAAATGAATGTGCAGTAAGATTTGGATTATAGAATGAGATTAGTATTATGGATGTGTTTGAGAACCACTATCTAAGTAGTTGTACAAACACCCTTGCATGAAAAAACTAATGGAAATCAGCCCTTTGTTGTGTGTTTCAGGTGAGTAGACAAGAACTCATTCTTGCATGAAATGCCAATGCACTAGAAATTTGGGATCTTAACCACTTCGGCACTTTCCTAGGAAAAGTTATGCACATGTAAAGAAAATAATCCAAAAAAATTAGAATATGTAATAAAAAAGAAATAATTATTTTGAAAACTCAAAAATATTGAGTAGAATATTAGGTAGACTGAAGAACCATGGGTCCATCTACATCTATCAAACATAAAATATCAAATTAATTATAATAATAAGTTTTTATAGTGATGAAGGGTCACTGTATATGATTAAAAAAAAAAATTCACATAATTTACCTAAAAAACTCTTTTACATATTATGACCTATAAAAACATAAATTCTTTAATAATAATTATTCTAGAGGTGTCTTCATTGAGAATCCCATTTCAAATATTTGTCTTTACATTTAAAGATGCCAATTCATTAATTAATTAAGTTTTTTCTACAAGTGTTTTAAAAATTAGTGGTTTCTTCCACCTTGGCAACTACAACCAATGTAATTAATTTCACATTCACTAAATACCCTTTAACCATTTTTGACAAGATTTTCTCTAATTGTAACTTTTCAAATTTGAAACATTTCATTTTACCCCTCCCACATTTTTAACAAGGTTCGTTAACATAAATATTCCAAATATTCATCTATATCAGCACATCAAGGCCTCTCAAAGCATCATCTAGCCATGTTTATAAGTTGAGGTGATTAAATAACTCATTATTACCACGTTTATAATTTGGACTTGATTAAATCATACAAATTCACTAGATTTATAGGATGGAGTAATTAAATCATCCACATTCAATACATATTTAGTGTGATTTTATTGCATCACTCATATTCACCAAGTTATAGGCACATTTGGGTTGCATAATTAAGATGAGATCAATGGTCATGTGACAACTCACCTTTTCTCCAAGGTTGAGGGAAATTTTCTCTCTCTCTCTCTCTCTCTCTCTCTCTCTCTCTCTCTCTCTCTCTCTCTCTCTCTCTCTCTCTCTCTCTCTCTCTCTCTCTCTCTCTCTCTCTCTCTGTTATAATGTTTCATAATGAATCACCCTTCCAAATCAAATTTCCAAAATTCAAGATGGTTGCATTGACACACAGGTGTACTCCTAAAATTGTTATCATTAATTTATAACATTTCAAATGCTTTAAATTTTAGATTATATGGACTGATTATACATTGTAACATGTATTTATTTCAATCACTATAAAAGCACTCAATTTGGTCTCACACAAAGGCAAGGTGTGTTATACACACCTAGGTATGTGTTTCATTTCCTTTAAACAATAAATTTATTAATAAATTAAAAGGGGAGAAAATTTAGATACTAAATATGAATTATATAGCACCTCAATATTTACATTCAGGAATATACATATCATAATTGTACCCTTAAGTCCTAAGACCTTCCCACTATTGAAAGGCTTACATTCGCTATCTGTTTGTGATTATTGATTATATCTTAGTCTAACCATATCTTATTTTGATGATGAGGCCTTATATGTTGTTCAAAATTCTCAAAACTTGATTATCATCCATCTCTAAATTTTTTGGACATATACTTGTTTTCTAGCTCCCTAAATACATGTGTCCCATCTAGATGACTACGTTGAAGTAGGTGTCATATTTATAAAAAAGTGTCTAGTGCCCAAAATTCATGTAATTTACAAATGTAATGTGTCCTTATGTTTGGCTTAAGTTCATTAATATGACATATTTTCCCAAAGTTTTGGTATATATGAAATATCAATCCTAATTCATAAATCACCTCAAAAATTCATAACTCTCACATATAGAGTTAACTAAGGAACATTCAATTGAGCATTTAAATGTGAAAAGTTTCCATGTTATTTTTTATTTAAATATAAGTCATAATATTAGTATATCTACATGTATAAAGTATTGAAAGATTATCCCATGTGTCCTATTTTCCAAGCTAAAAGCTAGGTCACTAGATGAACTAGCTTTACACAATTTTATCCTTGTGCACACATATACCAACACATTAAGGGAGAAATATATCAATCTAAGGCCATATTCAGAGTAGAGGATATCTATACAACACCCATATAAATAGGGTTATTTAGGGGTTATCTCAACACCATGATCCCACTGACACATTTTTCCCATAGTCACTATAAGGATGAAGAACTAGGGTTTGATCACTTGACAAAGAGTGATAGCATATGTGTGAAAGATATGATTACTGATCTGGACCTTATTTTTCAAAGCTATGTTTCTTCTACTCAATCCTCATAATGCTTCAAAAAAACCATTTTAGACATTGAAATGTAGATGAGAGGGATTCATAAATAAAAAGACCTTGGTATTATTGTCCATGTCCTTTCTAATTAGAGTGAAAGCATTCAAATGATGAGAGATTTAATGTATTTGACTAAGTCTAAGTGTGCTGATATTGAGGGAATGAATCATCAAATACTAATCAATGATGTGCTAAAAATATGAGGCATGATTAAAATTATGGATAATAGATTATTACTTGAAGAGAGGTATAAAATTCAATACCAATAGTCTCATGTGATTTCTCCTTTTCCAAGTCAATCTTCTTTTCTCCAAATCTAGCCCAATTTACAACACACCATCAATAAAAAGTTATGCCTATGGAACCTTCACCCACTCTTCCTCAAGAATATCAATTTTTTTCATCATGGAGACATTCTTGGACTATGACCCTTGATTACATCATGCCAACCCTTGAAAATGAATCTTCTCCCATGCCCATACAAAATCAAAAAAAGAGGAAGTGGTAATGATAAAACCAAGAGAGTTTCAAAGTTTTCTAAACATCCCACTCATCCCTTAATTTGGAACTATTCATGAAGATCAAGATACATCAAAGTTTGATAGAGTGATTTGAGAGTGGAAAGATAAGAATAGAACATCCTTAACATAAATTCCTTCTCCATCTCTCCAAGAATCCTTTAATGAACCTAACTCTTCTAAAATATTAAGTTGGAAGGACACCCTATCAAGTTTAAAACAATCCAATGAGTTATTTTGGCCTCCCACCCACTCCTTTTGTGAAGGATACCCTATTCCATGTAGGGTACAATATGATCATTCTATTGAAAATGATAGCGTGCCAAGAAAAGATGATGAGGTGGTATTCCTTGAAAATAAAAATTAGTCAGCCTCAAGTGAGTCTAAGGAAGGCTATGAGGAGAGTGATTCAAGTTTGTATGATGAAGATATCCTTCTTGTCAGTCCTCATTTTCAATAAGAAAGCAAATTAATATTCAAGGGTGAGGAAAAAGATGATATTGATGGAGGATTACAAGGTAACATGGTAGTAACCTCTAATCAAAGTGATTCCATTGAAGAGTGTGAAGAAGAATATTATGATCAGGTATGGTAGAAATGGTACCATAGTTTAATGGAAGAAGTTGAGTTGTTTGGCAATCATGTGACCCATCTAGAGCATGAAGATGAACCTAAACATGAAGTTGTAGAATTTGTTATACCCTGAGAAGAAGATAAATTAGGTTTGGTGCAAGAGAAGCATGATGAATTAGACCTTGGGTGGGCAGACAAACTTCTATTATACATGTAGTAAGAGGAATACCAATCTAGTTGTCATGGATTAATCCTTGATGAAAGGATTTAGGATGATCATGTAGCAGTTGATCAAGTTACATTTGAGTATGATAGAAATATTCATGAAGGCACCTTGGTCATTAGCCTTGTTGAGCCTCATGAGCAAGATGAAGGTTTGAAAGAAGTTGTAGTGGATTATAGTGAACAAGAAATAGAGCTTAAAGAAGAAAACTTGTAGCTATGTCATGATTCCATTGAATATTTTGAAGCATTTGATAGGTATGTTGTATCTAAAGAGAAATATAAAGAGGATATTTAAGTTTACATCCCTTCAAGTGATTAGGATGAAATTTTCTTTTGGGAAGAACTAGAACTTTTTTGTTCAAGCTTGAATAGTAAACCTATAGTCCATGAAGAGAATTCTAAGATGCTTATCTTGGATAATGAACATAGTGAAAACATGAGTGATAAAGATATTGAAGAAACCATCATGATTGGTAGTCTTATTGAATATTATGAACAATTTCAAGAGGGTCTTGATAACATGTGGTATTCCTATTTAGATATGTTCAAGTAATTTGAATTACTTGGTAGGTTAACACCTCTAGAAGGATATAATGAAGTTGTTGAGAAGTGAAAAGCTATTAGTAAGTCAAAATATCCTAAAAGTCATCACCAAGATGTTTGAGCTCATGTTGCAGTAAGATTTGAAATATATGATACTACTAAAATGTAATAAGATAAACATTTGAAAGATGATGTAATGGCCCATAATGATCAAGAAGTAGAGTTTAAGGAGAAAATAGAAGCCGAGGTTACTTTCTCCCTCATGTATTAAAGTGTGGTCACATTGGAATTTCATCTCATTATTGAAGTGCAACATGATGTAAGTCCTAGAATAAGTGAGAAATTTATATGCATAGGAGAAAGATTGGATGTTGTCCATCCACTTGAAGATAAGCCAGAGAAATTGGTAGCCAATGAAAAGGTTCATAGAGAAAGAACATTATCCCAGAAGTAGATTTTTTCTTCTCCCTATACACCACATGTAAAAGATCACATAAGTTTTCTTTTTGATCCAAGAGGACTAGACCTTAAATATTAGTTGTATATAGTAGTTTATTGTTTTGTTTTCCTTAAGTGCTTCTTAGCATAGTGACTATTTTTTTTTTTGTGGTTTGTTTTGTTGAGTGTCTTCTTTTCTTGGTTGTGTGGTTAAAAACATTTTCAATTTCCTCTTCTAATTTTAAGGCATTTAAAATCAAGTCCAAGTTAAAAATCAGTTATGGAGTTGAATTATAGGTGACCCCATAGCTCAATGGATGCTTGAGACTATTGATCTAGGTGCATAATAGGCATGCAATCCTATGAGATCACCAAAGATGTTAGCCAAAATTAGATACCATAGGCCATTATTTTTCAAAATTTATCATTAGGACTTGTTTAAATTTGTTGATAGCCTCTAGTAGGCCATGGTTTTGATGTCATTATTTTACATTATATGATGTATTACTCATTGGTCTTTAGGATATGTTAAGTTGTTAGAGGTCTAGTCCAATTTCAAGAGTCAAGGCCCTCAGTTCCATTCTCAATCTCCCAGTCTTAGACCTCCCATGAAATAATTAGATTTTTTAAGGTAGTATTGGAAATGTTAAGGTTTTTATGTAGAGTTTAGTTTTGTGCTTGATTCAATTTAAGACATTGGTGACAAGATAACTCTTCAAGATGGCAAGACAATCTTAATGAGAAGATTCATGAAAATGCAAAGTTATGAGAGAGAAACATTGCAATTCCATGTTTTGGATAAGTTAAGGTAATTTATCATAAGTGAAGGATTTCGGAGAGGTTATGATTAGTTTTTTTCCTAGCCTAAGCCTTCTTAAAATCCTCTTTCTTGCACACATCCTTTTTGTTATGGGTGATAGGGTCTAAATAAATTAAATCAACCTTGTCATGGATATAAAAAACATGTAATTGAAGTCACATAGATGAACCTCAAGTCTCATGGGTCAATTTTAATAGTCCAAGTATTTTAATATAATTAAATCCTTAAAATAACACCTATAATTCAAATATAATGTCTTGTAAATACCGATGCACTTTCCCAATTCCATGAGGAGGTCTTAAAATGGATATGATCAGCTACAAGTTAGAAATGACAATTATATGTCTGAAAGAGAAAGGATAACTTAAAAAATAGTTCAATAAAGATAAAATGATTTTTAAGAAGCTAAATGGATATAATACATTGGTATATCTTCACCAAGGCCAAACCATACTTTTTTGAGCTTGAAAAACTCATATCAAGTCAGGGAATGCATCAGATATTTCATCAAGTTTTTGGCACCTAGCTAAAGGTTATTTTCTAATGCTTGTTTCCTAAATAAGGTAAATATTTAAGATAATATATATTAGGAAAAAGAGGTTACCCTAATGTAATTTTAATACATCACATTAGTCATCAGGTTAAATCTTTCTCCTTTATGAAAAATCCATTAAGAGTGATAACACCTCTAAAACCCTACTCAACCCTCCAAGATTAGTTTTTCCCTTAAAAAGTCACTTTTTAGTTATATGGATGCATGTAAATGATATATATATATATATATATATATATATATATATATATATATATATATATATATATATATATATATATATATATATATATATATATATATATATATATATATATATATACAGTGATAAAACTCTAAACAAACATCAATGTATAAGACTTATATGGACATGAAAAATCATGTTTTAACTATTTTAGGTTTTTGAGATTTTGAAGTATCCCCAGCATGAAAAGAATTGGAAAAAAGTTGTATACATTATATTGGATATATTATAATCCCCTAAATACTCTCCAAGTCCTTAGGATAGATAAAACGTGAATAAGCTAACTAGTGCATGCATGTCTAAGTAGATTGTCATAAGTTTGCAAATAAGGAAAGAAGGCTCTGGTAGTCATTTCATGAGAGAGGAAACCTTAATTACTAAAAAAAAATGGTATCCATTTCCTCAAATTCCATTTTTCATAGCTTCATGTAAGAGAGGTACTTCAAAATAGGTTTTTGATGAAGTTTGAGCTTGAAGTGTATATTAGAAGGCTTGTAAATCAGAAGTATAACAAAAGATGCATGAGATTGAGATTGGAAGGTGAATGCAAGTGAAGATAAAAAATGTGGAAATACCCCAATATTTTTGGAGACTTAAATGCTATAATAAGTGGAGGTATAAATCCCAAGGATAGGTTATTTTAAAGTTTGAGCATGAAGTTTTCACCTATAGGCCTACCCACTAGAAATGAAAAAGGGCAGGGTACATAGCATCATGGCAACTGTCAATACCTCAAGATCACTTTATTAGAATTGGAGGTATGAAATTTAAGGATTAACTTGGCCATGTTTCAAATACCTATAATTAGGTTTTAGAAGCTACTTCTAGTATGTATTATATGTGTTTTAGCTTGTCAAGAAACCTGCCCAACCATGGGTGTTAATAGAAGTAATTGGTTAGAATTGTGATGCCAAAAGGATAATAAAGGAATTTTTTGAATATTATCAGATCCCTAAACATAGGAGGTGGAGTCTAGATCCTGATGAGACATGATCATCTTTAGAAAAGGAGTCATAATTGCCAAAAGTATTAAAATATGTAGGTTATGTTTTGGATTGTATATAGTGTACAGGTTTAAAATGGTAGGATTATTGGCCATAATTGTATGATCCATATTTGTAAGGAGATTTTAAAAATTAATTATACCTATAAATTGTATCAAATATCATTCAAGGACATGAAGGGACAAGATAACCCAACTCCATGATAGGTTGTATTGGATCTAGGCCTAGATGGACAAAATATAGGACTATACATAGAGTACATAAAGAATATGCATGGTTATGATTAGAAATGAAACCAATAGGGTCAATTAATATGTAAAATACCCTTTTAATATATTTAATATGTTTAGATATTGATAAAAAAGGAAGAAAACCCACAACCCACTTTATAGTCCTAAAATACATACATAATTCTGAAACTTGGCATATTGGAGAGGTATGAAGATTGTTTAAGGGAAAATGACTATTGGAAGAGTTGAGGGGAGTTAGGGCAGACCTCACATAGGTCTCAATTTTTTTAAAAGTTGTTTAAAATTATTTTTATCCTTTTTTGTTCATTCTTATCCTACATAGGCCTATGTCAAGACCAAGCTAAGGGTTTGAATCTTGCGGTTTGTATAACTTTAGTTTCAACCTTGAAATTTCATGAAAATTTGTAATATGACCTATTTAATATGATATATAATATTTTTTTGGTTTTGGAGTAGTAAAATATGGTATAGGATGGTCTCTATTACTATGTGTTTGCTTTAGGCCTAAAGAGACCTAATTGTGAAGGAGTGTGTTGAGTTAGTAGGTATGCTTTGGGATTTGAGTCATAAATATTTGGGTGAAGTTGAAATAGGATAAAATATTTAAAAATATATCTTTATATTTCCTATAAGCTTTATGGATCATTCAAACCTAGCAGTTTTGTTTCAAAATGGGGTTATAAAAAATAGGCCTGAAAGAGATCGAGTGTGAAAGTTATGAATGAGATTTCAAAGTAGAGGTGGAGAGGTGATGTGTTATAGGTATTCAAGAGAAATAAGGGGAATAATAAATATTCAATAGTTTCAAGACACCTAAGAGGTCTAGTGATGGTTGGGAAAGTGTTGGAAAATCCCAATGGATTTAACATACTTTGTAATATCAATATAGAAGATTCCTATGTATGAATAAGTGTATAAGACAAGCATAAGTAATTGGAAAAAAGAATATTATTTGTCACCTATTAATCAAGAATAAGGTGTTAGTTTCAAGAAGGTTTGATGATTCATCAAGCAAGATAAAACTCCTGTGCCACCTTGATGAATCCATCATCAAACTAATTGCACACATATTTAAGAGAGCTTTCAAGACTATTTATTTTTAGGTTTTCTTGTTTGTAACTATCTATATGAGTGATTAAAAACCATAAATAGTTCTTGACACCTCTCTTCTCTCTCTTCTTATTTATCTTATATGTCCTGTCTGATTTGGCTTGTAAAAGGTATCCTCAACTTGAGTATGGTGAAGCCCTACTCAAATAACACTTGTAATTTTCCTTGGATACGAATATTAATTAATTTAAAACCTTATTAATTTTGTAACTAGTGTATACTCATGGTGGTTTATTAATTTTAGTAGTAGTGTCATATATCTCTTGCATTTGTCTCATCTCATTACTTTATTTCAGGTTGTTAGTCATGATAGTAGGTTATATGGAGTGTGGTACATCGTCTTGCATTGGCTAAGTATGGATATTGCTTCATTAGTGTCTCCTATAAGATCTTTTCATCATCCCATCTTATTTATTATCTTTATTTTCACTCTCATGTTTAAATACTAACACTTAGAGCTCATGTTGATTTAGTTCAATATATTTTATTACTTGTTTATTTTATTAGTGTAGTATGGGCAAGTGAGGGGTGTCAAGCTTGGTGATTCACCTCCCATTTACTTATTTTTCAGTCATTTCTATCCCTTTTCCTAGTAATTAATAGGATTATCTATAGTTTCATGGTTAATCATTAAGGGATATATTCCTATCTAGAGATTCACCTCATTGATTAGTCCATCCATAGGCTAGAGGTGTCTCCATTTTATCACCTAAGTGAGGAGACTTGAAGAACCTCCTCAAAATTGAAATTTAGTGTGATAAAAAGTAAAAAGTATGGGGTTTATTTATATTTTTTTTGAGTTTATTTGGGTAATTTTTCATCCCACCAACATGTTATATGAGTAGGTTGACCCATATGAGTTATTTCTATTTGAAAAATAGAAGTTGTTTGCTGAAGATCAATAAAATTACTCTCAAGATAGTTTCATTATCAAAATTGTCTAACATTAAGTTAGTTTCTAAGAGATATAAATGTAGATACAACGATATGGATAGATATAAGTTATATATCTAGTGTAGATACTCAAAATTTTCCATAAATATGTGACATGGTAGTTTTGTCCTACATTTACCTTAATGACTTAAGCACTTAAATTTGTCATATTTCGCCAGTTTACTCTATCTTAATTACTTGTATTGGCACATCCATTCTAAGGTTTTTTTTTTACACTTATATAAATGTTGTAAATTTTCAAATATACCTCTAAGAATATATATAAACATTTCATAATTTTAAGATCAATCATCACCTTTTCTACGTTAAAATTGACCTACATAGGTCAGGATCAATAGTCTATCCCTACCTTTATGGGTTGATCTTGAACTTTTATCAACAATGATTTTTTTTCAAATTAAAATGATATCTTATAGGTTGGTCCATTTTTTTAAGTTAGGTATCATGAGTTTTTACCCATTTTGGACTAATATAAATGCACATTTAAGCCACTTATTCTACTACTTTGAAACTTAAAAAATTTAATATTTGGGCACATTCATATTATTTCCCACTAAGAAAAATTTCCATATTATTTTCCTAAAAAAATATTATTCACTTGAATAATCCCTTACCCAATTAACAAGTATATTAAATCCTATTGGTTTAAATCATTATCAAGTATTCAATCCATCTCTATGTGCATACATGTAAAGAAGGAGCACTATTGAATTAAGAACTATAGGTGGGATAACTAAGCTAGATAAATTCCATATTCAAAGTAATTTGGATATGTAGGTAGTGCTCAATAATCACAAAGGTGATTGGAGTTATCTCATCCCATTACATTCCCATATATCTCTTTATCGGATTTCAACTATCAAATTCCCTTATGGGGTTTCGACCTTGAAGTGGTAATTTGTAGGTTAATTATACATAACTAAGTGTCCAAATTCTACATAAATTCATATTTAGAAAAGAATAAAATTATTATACCATCAATTTCCTATTTTCCCATAAGGGTCAATATCAACTAATAGGGGTCAAGAGCGTTAGTCGATCTTAACTGTTTCTAGTCAATTCTGACCCAAAATAATGGAAGTCATTATTTTAGTTACACACACATTATCAAGTCTTATGTGATCATTTACAACCATATTTTATTTTCACATAGTTAACATATTGGTATAAATGTACTAAGTCTTCTTTTCCTCTATGTGTTTTTCATAGTTAGCTTCTTTTAGGCATTCGAGCTTTGTCTATTTTAGTATTTTAATTTAATTATGCTAGTTATAAGTAATTTACAAAATTTTATAGCCTTTAATTCAATTTATATTAATTAAATTTAATATCTCAATAAATTTCAAATCTAATAAAACATATTGGTGAACTTGTACATTTTTTTAGCATTACTTAACCTTTTTGTCTTAAGGTTTAGATAAATTACTAAATATTTGACACTAAATTAAATTTGTTTTGACCTTAGATTCAATGTATGACACTAAAATAACTTTTTTTCAACCTTGGATTCATTATTAGACGCTATAAGAACTTTTTTTTGACCTAAGATTTGCTATCTGACATTGAAATCACTTTATTTTGACCTTAGATTTCAAGAGAATTTACTAATCTCCATAGACAATTATTTTCCTTTTTCTAGAATCTAAATTTCAGATTTATATTGTTTTCTATAAATTTACAAAGAATATATGGCTATAATGGATGAACACACTTTTTTTTAAATATTTCTTGGTTTTCATTACATGTTGTATTCCTCTAATAAGGGACATCATTAACAATCATATGATAAAAGTAATCAAATCTAGTAAGGATCAAACAACTAATGAACAATCTCAAGATATTTTAATTTCTTTTTATAATGAGAAATGTTCATGTATAATTGTCACAATATAAAGGGAATTGATAATTCTTTATATTATACCAACTTATCATCATCCCCAACCACCTCCCACACACCTTATTAATGGTGTTGTATGGATATTTAATCAAAAATACTTAAGGTGTGTGCTTGTGAGGCCTTCTAAGATTAAATAATCACTATGAGAACATCCATACAAGAGTTGGAAAATAAAAATCAATATTTTAGTTTATAGATTACATCACTTGAAAATAATATCACATATACAAAGAATCTATAGCATTATAGTGTTACTCATATATCTACATGTCATTTCATATATTTTGTGCATTAAAAGATATCATCAGAAGTTTGGGTTCAAAAGGAACATACATATATAACTATTTCTTGAAAAAGTGTAAAAAAGTCTAATAAGAGTTCAAGTTATATTCTATGATAAATGTTTTGAATAAATTTGAACACATTGCCTCTTATGAATCCACCAAGGAGATCAAAATAATAGTGTGCATATCATAGAATGGATGGGCATTATACAAACAATTTTGGCGATTTGAATTAAAAAAATACAAAGTATCATTGATAGTGGTGATCCTATAATAGATAAATCAATTGAGTAACATACTTAGACTATGAGTGTATTTCCTAAGGAAGAATTGAAAATAGAATAAATAGAAAACTCAGAGAAGAAAGGATTCAAAATGAAAAATTAGAGAAAGAAAGACCTTAAATAAAAAAATTAGATCAAAAAAGGATTTCAAAGGCAAAATTAGATTAATAAAAACTTTAAAAGGAAAAAATTGAGCAAGAAAAGTTAATAAATGAAAAAAAAGAGAAAAATTAAGGATACAAAAAGAAGAATTACAAAAGGAACAGTTCAAAAAGGACAAGTTACTCAAAGAGAATTCAAAAAAAGAGAAGTTGAAAAAGCAAACTCAAGATAAGCAAGAAAAACCTTTTATGAAAAGGTTACTCACAAAGGAAGTTCAAAATAAATATGTTCCTAAAAATACTAATGGCACAAATGTGGTTTCTAAGGATTCAAACACCATATATACTTCATGCTTTGAAGAAAAAGATAATGCAAATACTTAAAATATATATGGATACATCTTCAATTCAAGAACTCAAAGTAAAAACTACCTCCCTTCTTGGTATTCAAGCAATGATACCTGATTCTCCTATAGTTCATAATGGGATGCAAGCTATTAATAATGATGAATATACCTAAGAGAAGAAATGGTCCAATAAGATAATTAAAATATATGGTGTAGTTGTTTTTCATATACACATGTAAAATATGATGATAGTGGCATATCACACTTCCAAGAAAAACATAAGAAAATTAGTTATCTACCACAATGATGATTATGATTTCTATAATATTGAAGATTGGTATGATTATTTTGATGACATAGAATATACATGTGGGCATCCCCTCAATAAGGTCCTTGGCTTGTAGTAAAATAAATTAGTGTACATATCTCTTTGATTGCTTGTGACTTTTTTTTCTTTTATTTTTTCTACATTAGATCAATTCGATCAACCTTCTAACCCTTGGATTTGTGTGACCTTTTACCATATTCACTCTTCTTTTTATACAATTGAACAGTTCAAAATGGTAATCTAATACTACTATATTTTTCCATTTATAATGTTATTTCCATAGTCTAAACAAAGAAGATTGTATTTTCCATCATAGATAATATCGACCTAAAATAATCATGATCGATTGTCACTACTAGCCTAACCACGATGATACTAACTTGTAATTTTTTACACAATCAAATAAAATAATAATAAAATAGAGTCTTAATACATATAATTTATTGATATTATACTTAGTTTTAGTTTACATAACACCATTATTCATAAAATAAAAATTTACTTTATGTACCTTATTTCTCATACATGCACATTACATACCTTGACAAGTGTACATTTGATGAGATGAGGATGTATAATGATTATTATACATCCTTATTCTACCCCCCACATGCATTTAGGATATAATTCACATAGGTAGTAGGGTCATCTTGTTCATACATGGCCATGATATCATATTCATTGGATACTTTCCCTTGACACATGTTGTCGATTTAGATTTATTACACTTATTATACTTTCAAACTCATGTTTTATCTCCTAGTCTCTATTATTCTTTTTTCGAAATTCATAAAATTACAAAAAATATATATATTTAAAAAATATAAAAACCATTCAATTTATTCTAGAAATTCAAAATTAGGACCTAAGCATAATTAAACATATATTTAACATCATTATCATATGTTATTTATCTCATGATTGGTAGATAACATAATTTTTATCTATAAAACATGCATTTCATTTATATTTATGAGTGTTATGCATGACATACAAATTTTACATGGACTTAGATGTTGGACTTTCTTATACCCATCTGCCATGCCTATGTTAGGGGCATCTTATCCAAAGGTTATAGTATTTATAGGTGTTACCATTTATAACTTATATGGTGTGTTGAGGTATATACTCTTTACAAATGTCTTGCTAACATATGTATCCTACATTGTGTACATGGATATGTTATTTTCTAACACAGATACGTGACTATATTACATAATACATGATGTAAGTTATATTTTATATTCTATGCTTCATTGATGTTGTTACTTGTACATAATAGATTAGACTTCACTTGTCTATTGTGTTTGGCCCTTTTCCCTTGTGTGTGAGTGTGACATATTCATTTTCATTGAGTGGATGGACCTTGGCCCTTGTGTGTGATTGTATCCTTTGAAAACTCTAGACTTTACCACTTAACATAAATTTCTACACTAAAAAACAAAATTAAATAGAAAAATTATTTAAATTTAAACTGACTCAACATCCTACTAAATAGAATTGTCCCAATTTTACCATACATTCAAAGTCATAAAAATAAAGTGATTGATAACTCAACCTAAATGACTTGTGAGTCCACACCAAAAAACTAAAAGGGATTGTTTCAGTTATAATTATAAATATAAAAATTAAATTAAATTAATTAATAAGTAGAAAAAATTTATTGTAAATGCAAACTCACATAAAAATATCAAAGTGGTTATTTTAGTGAAAGTCATAAAATTATGGTTTATTTACAAGTTCTCTCTAAATTTTAGATACTATTTTTCAGCTTCATTATCACTTTCATCATCCATCGTAACTTCTCTATATTATGTGGTCTCCATAGCCTCTAGATAGGGTTGTATTCTTCTCATTAACTCATCCAAGTTTATAATTATTGGCACTTTAGGTGTTCTTGGACATTTTCCAAAAAAACCTCTTCTATGTGTTATTCATTTTCATTGAATTTAAGAACAAATACTACACCTTATACCTAATATACTTATGGTTGGAAGATTCCTTCAATTCATTCTACCGACACTTTCAAATGTTAAAATTAGATAGGAATGTCAAGAGTGTCATAACCTCACTTTGAAAATAATTGATTTCATCATAATTAGGGGGTCCAATGAAGGAGGAAATTAGACCATGCAAACCACAAATTCACACAAACAATATATTAACATGCAACCCTATGCATCAAAACAAAATGAAATAATGATGATTTTATTGACTCAAATGAGGAATTATAACTTGCACACATGCCTATAGTTTGATTACAAACTTTATACACTACTTATAATTCTAAAATACTCTCATATAGATGTGTTACAACCTATATCACTTTTAGACTTATTACTCGCACAAATACACACTTGAACTGGTCTTGGTTCTCTCTAGTTTGGCTCCCTCTTTGTATATCTCATTCTTTAGCTACTTGTATTTTTAGAGATTTCTTTAAGTCTACCTTATATAAAAAGATTAGTCAAAAACCTCTATCTATAGTCTCCCTTGCTTGAACTACAACCTTTTGTACAGAGATGCACATGCCTCATATAAGCATGTAAATAAAAATCCATTAGGAATCTGAATCAATTCCTTCTTATAATTTTCAAATAATTTTCATCATTATGTGATGCTTCAAATTCCATTTAGTTTCACTCTACAAGTTATTAGGACAATTATTCTTCCAACTAACTCTCATAGTTGATGCCTACACATAATGTTGATTTGGATGACATATGTCATTGATGATGTTTCACTACAAAGGTTGACCATCTTCCATCTCTGTTTTTCACACACTACAAGATCACATGTGTATTATATATGCATAAGGATATTTATTTGGCTTGTGTATAAAATATCTCATCTCTGCAACAACTTGGAAGATCTTGTGCATAATAACTAAAGTGTGGTCTTTTACTTCGTAATTTTGAAACGTAACATTCACATACCAAGTTTGCATATAGAAGATAATGTACAAGGTTTCACAATACCTTTCTATTAAAATATTAATGAATTGAAACTCTCCCTTCCTAAGCCATCACAAGCTTCAAATATTCACACGAAACTTCTTACTCACTGTACATAATTCACATAGATTTCCAACTAGAACTTATACAAAAATTCACAAGTTGTAAAAAGATAAATTCATTTCCCATTCAACATTTTGGGTTATGTACACCAAGTAGGATAGGCATAAGTTTATCTATGTAAACACAAAGTTTTTGGAAATAAAATTCAAAGTCTTGCATGCAAATAAAGATGTTATGCAAAAACTATAAATTACTTGTTTTTGATCTTAAGTGTTTCAGTTGAATTCAAGATTTGCTTGAGAACTTAAATGGTCTTGCATCACTAGGTGTGTTCATTTCAATATTATTTATCTCTCCTTTCATTATTTTCACTATTTCAATCATTTCATTATAGTTCTAATCAATATTTAGGCATTAAGCTAAATCTAACTATTGTAATTAGATACTATATTATACTAGATCTATCTTGTACCCTAATTATAGTTGCTTGTGCATATAACATTTAACTTTAAACCATAAATAGTTATGTAGTATTTATATTTAAACCACAAATGGTTAAAACACCTCTATACACTATAATTTTATATTACCAAAGCCAATTGTATTAGCTGAAAACATAATCTACTTGCTTCTTTTTCCCACTTTTATATTATACGCTATAAAGATAAATATCATAAAGTAGAGTTCACATTCATATTAATAATTATTTATATATATAAAAAATATGTCAAACATAAATAATTTAACTTTGGTGGGGCTAGACACAACTAAACTTCTTAACCAATTCAAACACAACCTAAAAGTAACTACATAAAAAAAAAGTAACTATTTTTTTTAACAATAGTCCTTTTATTCTATATTAATGTTGATTTCTATACTAATGTTGATATAATCAAATTGTTTGATATTATGTCATACATATATGAAACTATAGACTATTTAATTAATAAGAATTCTTTTATACGACATTGATATCTATAAAATTAAATGCTCTGACATTGTCTTACGTATAGGAAGAAAATATCAGCAATATCAATAAATATAAATCATATAAAATAACAAGGTAATGTAAGGAAAATGCCATATTAAAAGAGGATTAGTATTGATCAGTTAGACTCTTTATATATCTATTGTGATTTGTTCTTGAGAAAATCCCACCATCTCATAGCAACACACCTCTTCTCTTTCCGTCGATGGTTGCGATGATGATGATGGTGATGGTGTTTTCAATGGTGTTGTTGCCATCTATAGCAACTGTAGCTGTTGGATCTATTGTTGGTGTTTGGTTCTTACTTCTTAGTTCTTAGTTGTGCATGTGTAATATTGATTGGGTTTTTCTCCTTTGCTATGTTGTCCTGATGGACAAGGTTAGCCCAAATGATTGTTTAGTGATTTGATGGACGATCTTTTTTAAGAGGGATTGTCGATTTCATTGCTTAATATATAATAAATAATTTAGTACAAAGATATATATTGTTGTGTATGCATACTTTTATATATATTTCAAATATTTTATAAAAATCTTGACATGGTACACTTATTAATCAGACCAATGAATGCAAGGTAGTGGAATTTGATTATAGGGTAAAGAAAGTGGTAGACCACAAAGCATTAAGTCAAGTGGGCATTTGATGGGGTGCTCATGCATTGAACAAAAGCTTCCATCTTGACACCACACAGACATGGATGGCTAGCATAGGGGCCATTTAAAAATTATAGTGTTTCTAGATACATTCGTAAGAAATTGGGGCCTACTACCAACATCTTGTTCCAAGATTAAATTACAAAGGTTGACTCCTTGATATTGGTCTTTTCAAAATAATAATAATAATTTATATATATATATATATATATATATATATATATATAAAGTTAAATTATAGTGCATTTCCAACTCTTTGACTCGTTAATTGAAAATATTGATGCTTATATAGACATATATATTTCCAATGAGAGTAATTTCTATGTCTAATATAACATTTAAAATATTTCACAGATACAAGGATCATACAGTACGAAAAAAATCCAAAAATGAATGATAATTGTCTATTATGTCAATTTATCAGTTGGAAGCATTGTTTAAAACAATAATGGAAGATTGTGGGTCTTTTATGGCTCTAATCATCAAATATGTTTTTTTTGGACATTCTTAAGGGTTACGTGTAACACAGTGATAAATCAACCCCTTCCTGAGATGACACTTAGCCTTTATATAATTCTCTATTCTAAATTTTTCCTATTTTTTTTTTGTCCTCGACATCCACTTTTTTTCCTTATTAATTTTTAAATGATTTACATGTAGTCAAAGTAAGCACATATGTCTTGGGACCGTGCCACATTTTATGAAATAAAAGAGCTTATCCTACATTAATTCAAATTTTATTTATCTTCAATGGAAATGGACTGCTCTAGGAGAACAATGGAAAAATCTTGGAAATCCATTTGCCTTTGACAATTCTCATGTAGAGCTTTGGTAGTATGTGATCAATCATGTGGAGAAGAAGGTTGAATACTGGGTTACCAAGCCATTATCCTTAGCAAGAAAATTCTAGGTTTGAACCAAAATCTTATTGCCTATTAATGTCTATTACTCTTCCTACTAGGCTCTTTCCGAGTCTTCCTATGATAGGTTCACTAAAATTCTCAGGGATTTCCTTTGGTCTAATGCCAAGCAAATGAGAGGATTCCATCAAGTTGATTGGAACATATAATGCCTCCCTTCAGATAAAGAAGGTATGAGAATTATTTATATTTATAGGAAAAACACAACATTGTGTGTTAAATGAATTGATAGAGCCATTGAAGGTAATGAATCTAGTAAAATTTTGCAAAGACATTGTATATATTTTAGCTCCCCATTTGGTAAACCTAGTTCAAAAAATATTGATGTTCACACCCTTATCATCATGATGGCCCCTGTCAAAATTGAAGGTTCTTTTGTGGCCAAAAGTATATGGAAGGCCTTTAAGGATATCAAGCCTAATCTGAGATCAATTGTTGATGGGTTTTGCACTAGGTTATCTCTTAATCATCATAATATATGATGGTCTGCTATCATGACCAATACTAACATTTTTTTGGCTGAATTACCTAGAATCAAATCTCACAAGGTGTTTAGAAAAGACATTCATACTATTCAAGATTTGGTCTCTACCTCAGATTTCAACCCTTGACTAGAATTGAAATCAAAGTATCAGTTGATTACATTCATACTATTCAAGTTTTGGTCTCTACCTCAGATTTCACCCCTTGGCCAAAAGTGAAAGCAAAGTATCAGTTGATTAATGCATACTTAACTTCTGTTCTCTGCATTCAAGTGTTTCTACTAGATGTAATGTTGCATATGTTGGGCTTGCAACCACCCCACTCATGGTGGAAGGACATGAGGTGGAATTGTAACACCCATTTTAGAAATTACTCTCTAGGCCTTCTTTATCAAGTGATGAGTCCCTTTTCTCTTACTCTCTGTAATCCCAATAGGCGATGTCATATTAATTCCTCCCCTAGAATGTGGCTTGCTAGGCTTGACCACATTTGGAAGGATTTTTTAGAGCCTAAGCTATCCCAATTCTTTTGGTTCTTGGTCTACCAAGGCATTCCACTTGGAGAGTGGATTTCCCATATAGGAATTATTTAACCCATTTTCCTTGCCTACAAGTGGCTAGAGTCATTCAAACATCTCTTTGGAGTTTACCTCTAAGTTTAGTCTACATGAAAATGGATTCATAGCCTCCTTTAGCCTCAACACCTTGAGCCTTTGTTTTGGTGTTTTGTTCTTCTTTGGGATTCAACCAATTAGCATGCTACTATTTTTTTTATAGAATTTTTTTGGAGCAGTTATTATTTTCCATTTATGGAAGGCCAAAAATAATGTTATATTCAAAAATTATGAATGCTCATCTTTTTTCCATTAAAAATAAGGTTTATGTTATATCTTTCACCTGCATGTGTATTCAAGGCCCAAAAAAGGTTGTTATGGAGGTATGTCATCTACAAGAACTGATAGCTAATTGGAGGACTAACCCATGCACTATAAGTTGCATATCACGTAATGGGATGCCCTAGGGCCCACCACCTCCTAGGAGGCATAAAATCTAGTCACATAATCATGACCTCACTTCTCCCCTCACATTCACAAGGGGAGATGGAGGATGCCACCAATACATGGTAAATATGATATAACTCCCTTTTGAAGTTGTTTTCTTACTAGCATTAATAGTTAGACTCATCCCTGTAATGGTTAGGAAATTGATACGAATCTGTAACCCCTAGATGGCTAGGTGACACCAATTCCTCCTACTATAGAACCTTCCACTTGGACTACTCTACCACCCAAGGATGATCATATGCCTCCTCACTCAGGTGTTTTAGCTTGTCTTAAGTTCTCTTTTGTTATCTCATTGATGTTATGTGAGTTTGCATGCCATTTTTTTCTAGAATTGTTTTCTATTCCTCATTTCTGGTTTCATGTTTTGAGTTGGTGTTTATTCTCTGGTGAGGAGTGTGAGTCATGAATAAAAACTAGTTGCTTTGCTATTTAACCTTTATGTAGTTTATTATTTTTGTAAAGTAAAGTTATCATGATGTATTCCAACAATAAATGTTATTTATCCATCATCATAAATTTCACTAATTTATATTTTAATGGTCTCAAGCCATGCTCCCTAAATGTGTAGGTTATTTTTTAGATGAATAAGTTATAATACATTTTTTTACACCCATACATTATTCATATGATGGACACCATCAAAATCAAAATAAAAAACTTTGACAATAAAATGTAATCATTCATGTCTCTCCATGATTCTAAACTATTTGATTTAACCTTTTAGGGTTTTACACAAGTAATTCCTATGTTTGGTTAAGCAGTTGAGATGTCTAAATCAGTCAAATAAATTACAATAATTAACATACTAATTTGTAGTTGAATTTAAACTTGATTGAATTTCTAATTGTAATAATAAATAGGGAGAAGTATAGACTTATCTAAAAACAAACTATCATGGATGATTTGGATTGTGAAATTTGAGATCTGAGTAGCTCTGAGTGTTGCAAGTAGGTTTCTGATATTCATTTGTTCACTAGATAATTTAGCCAAATTTGGATAGTAGCACCATCTATGTATAGTGTCCAAGATGTGGTGCGTATGTCCTCTTTACAGGACTATTCCTCTTTTTAGGGAATACCTACAGCTATGTACATGTGTTTTATTCCTCTAATACCGAATCTTATAGACATAAATTATACTTGTAAATCTTGATTTGATGTACAAACCCTGATTCTCTTTGCAAGTGTGATATAAGCAATATTTGAGTGTGGTAGTAGGATGGACTGGTCATCCTCAAGACCTCGTTATGTAGAGAGTTTCTTACATACCAATATTTCAAAGAGGGATCAAGTTTGATGAAATAATCCCACCTAGTGCTTCATGTATGTGAAATTGAATGCTATAATGAGAGTGGCCTTGGATGCATTGAATGTGCTTTGAGACTTTGAATGCTTAAAACAAGACTTAGGGCTTTTGTAGATGGTATTATTATTGTCACTTAGATTTGCACCCTTTGAGGAGATGTCTCAGCTCTCCTCATCCAAGTGGTACAATTGAAACACCTATATTCTTGTGAGTATCTTATGAATGATTTGAATCTCTAGATAGCGCTAGCTCCCTTGATGTACCTATTGATCAATTTTGACTTTTAGTTCAAAATAGGGCACCCCTAGTAAAAATGTTTCCTTTTAGGCATATAAGGGGGTATAATATGTTGTAATAATGTGTTTCTTAGGTCAATTAGTGTCAATTTATGTTTTAATAGCTTTGGTTGAGTGTTCTCTAGGTCTATTTATCATTCTAAGTCTTTTTAAGGGGTCAAAATGGTGCATTTAATGCTTTGTATGGGCTTCTTAAGAAATGTGTAAGTGTAAAAGAGTTGTTTCCCATGTCATATATCTTAGGATATCTTTAATAACTATCACTAACTTAAAATTTTAGGTTGTTTAGACAAAGGTAGTTTTCTTGGCCAAAGAGAGAGAGAAATGGGCACTTATACAGCTTCCTTGGGAAGTGTGCCACTTGGAAAACATGAAAATGTGAATCTTAAACTCCCCACACTAATTTAAATATTTTTTAAAGTGTAATTCAAAAAAATTCATTTGCAACTTATTTTCCCACATTTTCTCTTGGCAAACAAAGAAGAGTCAACTTCAAGCACTTGGTGTGGATGGTACAGGTGGAGTTGGGAGGATTGCTTCTGGGGGTAGATTTTAAAATTAATGTAGGTCATTTTCATAACAATAAATCACAAATTTTTTCCTCATCATTTATTAACAATGGATAACACTCTAGGTAGCTTTTTATGGTCTTGCAACCATGAGGGGGTCACTATTTGAACTTGTCTCAAATTTTCTTGATTTAGTCTAATGGGTTGGTGTGTTACATGTGTTTATACATGTTTTTAAAGACATACCCATGCTTATTATTGTTTTTTAAAACTCAATGTCTTAGGAAATCCTCTTTTAGGCTTATATATGGTCCCAAACTAATCTTTCACACTTGCAGTCACCTCAGGGGTCTTGAATGGAGATTATCTACATTGAAGAGATGGTTTTTAGTTGATTTAAAAATATTATTAATGAATTTATATAAACTAAAAGTTGGGAATTACATTTTGAGGTGTTTAGATAAGCTTACCTTTACAAACTCATGATCTTTTATGTCTCTATCTACATATACAGTTCAAGAGACCCACTTACAGTCATGATAATGCTTAAGTGGATGTACTTGTGGAAAAATTGCTTATCATGGTTCAAGATGCATAAATACACCTAAGAGAGCTTCTCCTAGCTTAGTTTTAGTGATGAATCAACCTCATTGCCTCACATACAGTTAAATGTACATCTTCAAGTGTCATTTATAGAGCTACAAGGGTGTGAATGGAGGTATTCTATAGGATTGAGCCCTCATGAGGTTATGAAGTGAGTTTATATCCTAAATATCATTATTAATACCCCTTAAGAGTCAATCATGGTGTTGGGAAGACCTTTCTAAGATAAGTACTAATACATGGACACTTTTCCCTAAATGGACAAAACAAAAGGAAGGGGACTTTTCAAAAATGTCATATTATTCATTTGACATGGTTTTGAAGCACAAAATTGGATGAATTTTATTGCCTCTAGCATAGATAAGCACTTTGAAAAGAATCGGGTCAAGAAGATTAGTAGAGGTTGGAGTTTGAGCACCTTGAAAATGGTAAAAAGACCACTGAGAAGCTTCAATGACATTTACAGGGAACTTACTAAAAGAGACCTTCCTCAAGAAATTAGGCATAACCTAACTAGGCCTTATGCTCAAATGACTCCAAGTAACCCAAACATACATTCAATGACTAAATATCACCTTAGTAAGTCTAAAACATGGTTTTGACCTCTAAGCACTTCCCCTTATCCATACACAGGCATGGGAAGTGAAACACAGTCTTGCTAAAGAGGTTATTTGGAGGTTGAGGTATGAAATAAAAATTTTAATTTGATCTTTGTTTTGAAATTTAAAAGAGAATAGGATGTTTTGTGACTTAAAAACATTCAATAACAATGAAAATATTCTCAAACAAGTGTTAAATAATCCCAAACACACGTAGAATCCTATACAGACTAAGACAAGCAATGAGTTCAAAATAGGTTTTCCTTGTGCCAAATGGGACTATGTTAGTGAAGTTTGACTTGGAAAAATTGAGGGATGATCTCAAAGGATCCTTAACATTCTCTAAGACATTTTTCAAGCCTTTTTTTGTAGTGAACAACCTCTAAACACAATCAAATAGTGTCTATGGGTAGTGAGTGATATGTAGGGTCTCCTTTACATCAAAAGGACTATATGGGTGGAGTTTGGCATAGATGATTGAAATATGACCTCAAAGAATTCATGAAAAACCTAAGTACACCATCCACATTCCCAAATATTTCCAAATTCACCTACAATAGGGGTCTCTAAATGAGAAATATAGTTAGACACCTAAATGAGAGATCATCTATTGGGTTTACGTTGTATGGTGGAAGGGTTATAGTGAGATATGGTAATGAATGGTTGAAATTCATTCACACCATGATTTTTTCACAATAGGGGCACAATAAAGGGACATTATTACCAAGGAAGGAATATATAACATGCAAGAAACACTGTCATCATAACACCCCTACACACAGTCCTTCACTCCAAAGTCCGCCTTGGAAATGATTTTAGATGAAGGTCTAAAACTTGGATTTAAAGGATGATTTTTAGTATAGAACACCCTTAATATTTGGGGAAAAACCTCAAATGATTTTTTTTGAATAAGAGGAAGGGAAACACACCCCTATTTTGTCTCAAAGTAGGAAAAAAATTTCCATGCCCAAGGAGATAGTTTGAAGAAGAAATGGATCAAGTCATGGACCAGAGGTCAAGTGAGATCAAATGGAGGTTTTCATAGCTGGTACACATCTAATGGAGAATGATAAATCAACCCATAAGCTTTACAAGCAATCAAGATGCTCAAATCAAGAAGGGTTATATAGAGACGTGAAGTCCATTAGAAAAACTATGGACTCCATCACTCTAGCTTCAGACACCTACAACTGAACTATGAACTCCATCAGTGTAACTATGGATTACATCAAAAGAGATTTTTTAATTTCACAAGCCTCACATAATGTAAATATTCTACTACCAAGTGTCAAGGAATGCCTATTGGAAACTGTTCTTGATGATAGGTGATGATTGAGCTTATGTAAGAGAATGTCATGATCAAGAAAAATCCCAATTTAGGCGAAGGATTTTATATAAATCCATCTCCTCATCACACATGAGACACTTGTCTTAACTTGCTTTGGAATTCTCAAAAGGAAGCCTATGATGAAGCTAGTTTGTAAGAGAAAATGATCGAGAATATTTGCTATGCCACACTTGGAGAAGAGGCTAATTTGGGATGAGATGATGAGTAAATTAGTTTCATTACTCTTTTTCCACTATAACCACATGTATTGTAATTTATTCTCACCTTTGGACACTTGTCCTTGTGCCTCTTCAACTTCTCTCTTCTCTCTCTTCTTCCAAGTTCTATAAGTATGAGCCATTTTAGTTGTTGAAGGGGATTCCAACTATTGGTATGGTGAAGCCCTACCAAAATTGTACCTTGATTTTTACTTGATCTAATGAGAAGCAAGATGGTTATAATATAAGATAATTTGCACTACATGTTGAAGTGATCCATATTTAATGTCAAGTATAAATTGAGTTCATCTTGTTTTCATGCAATCCTTGAATGTGCTGCTGCAAATGACTTCTCTCATAACATGTTTCATGAAGTGTATTCTACTGCATTAGACTATTGAAGTGTGTATGAGTTTGGTAGTGTCATATCTCACCTTCCATTCACTTGCATTCATACATTGAGTTATTATTTTCCTTCATGAGAAAAACTAATTCTAGGGAGCTACATTAATGGTGTTGAGGCTAGTTGGGTTATCTTAGTTCATTATGCAAATTCCAAGTGTATGAATAGAAGCAAATATTTGTGTATCACCCCCTAGTTTAGGTTTGATTTATGTATCTTTCTCTCCCTTTTCACCCATAATAGTTATTTTTAGTAGCATAAGCAAAACAAGTCATATCTAAGGAGCTATCCCTTAAAATCTAGAGATTTGCTTCCACTATAGGTGCCTCACACATGTGCAAGTATTCCCATGCTGGCCAAAATTGAAGAGGCTTGAACAACCTCTTTCAAGGTGTAATATTTGGAGACAATATTTATAGCATGCCCAATGGGACAACTGAATTCAACTGATGGAATTATTGGTGATATCCTTCAACTCATTAGCCTCCAAAGGCAATCAAAGTACCAATGGTAACTCTGAGTGATTTCAAATGGTCTAAGTAGTCCTAGTGCTTTAAAACATCAATTCTGGTATGTACACTTCATATTCCAATCAACATATACATCCTTATCAAGATGATCCTACCTGTGGTGTTCATGGCTTCTCCACAAGCTTCCCTCAAGAGAATGCACTTCATGAAGGTTCATATCAACCTTTATACCCTCCTCCAATGTCAACTCACTCCTATTACCAAAATGTTGTTCCTAATGATCAGTTTGAGAAATATGAGAATGAGTTGAACCTAGATTTGGATGGTTTGAAAAGTGAATTGAGGGATTTGAAAGAGCTTCTGAAATAACAAGTAATGCAACATCAATGTCATGCACCTGAATAATTCAAGGAAGTTTTTCCTTCTCCTTTCATTTACAACATGATCATTGATATTGTCTTGATTCATAATTGTGCCTTTAGTACTGCTATAAGTCATTATTTTATTCCTAAGGAAATAGCCAATGATTTGAACCTATAGTATTAGTTTGATCCTAGAGTTGAATTAAAATTATAAGGAAAAGACATAAACAATATTAGCATTGCAAGAAACATAAAAGTGTCTTATGATTTTCCTGCTTATTCTAATGTTAGAATCCCACAAGATATAATAGTTGTAGATGTGAAACCATACTTTGCTCTATTATTAGGTAATGACTTCATGGCTAAGATTGAGGGAAGAGTGTCTAATGATATGTGTCAATTTATCTTCAAGTTTAAGCCTAGTTAGAAAGGTCAAATTGAGTCAAAGCCATGTGACAAGTTTCATTTGTAGCTCTTCCCTCTAAGAAAACCAAACATTGATCATTCTAATTCATCTACTCCTAAGTCTCCTCCCAATATTACTAATCTTACTCAAGAGCCTGCCATAGATTCATATTGTAGTCCATATTGGACCAAGAACCCAAACTATGTCATGCCTAACCTTGAGAGGAAAGAAGGTCCTATGCCTAACTAGATTATGAAAAAGGAGGATTGTGTTAGGATAAATTCAAAAGGTCCTACAGGTTATTCCAATTATCCATCTACCCTTTATGCTAGAGATTATCATAAATTATAAGACATAGAAAAGGTTGACAAGGTACTTGAAGAATTTCCATTTAGTACTTCTTCTCTATTGCCTTCACAACTGGAGAATCAACTGATTGCTCCTAAGACTCTTCAAGAGTTAGAGGATGATGCTGCCATAGATGAGTTCCTTGAACATATTGAAGATGATACCTCAAGAATATATGATGAATATATTATCATTGGCACACCTATTCACCCTAGAAGATCAGTTTTTGAGCTTGATGAAGGAGTTGATGACATGGAGCATCAAACAAATGTTTTGGGAAAAGAAGACACTTTAGCTATAAGACAAGAAGAAATAGACCTTGAATAGATCGATGAATTTCCATGATTCATGGAAGATGATGATGACCAACTTGCACAAAAGATCAAGAAGTGGATTTTGAAGGTGGTATAGTTCAAGGATAACGCATAGGTCCACCTACATGAAAATGTTCCAAGAATATGAAGATGAGATTGAAAAACTTAACATGTCAATGTGGGATGATGGAGAATGCAATCATGATGAGCTCTCTTCCCCTTTGTTTGATGAATATTACTCTTGATTTGATGAAGATAGTGACCTAGTTATGAGACATGAGTCGGATGAAGTTCAAGAGCATGTTGTTGAGTAGTTAGAGACCCTTATTTTTTATCAAGAAGGAGAGGAATCAGGTTGGTGTGATAGAGGCATTGAAGAGGGAGATTTAGAACAAGAGAGTGATGAGTTTTGGGATGAATTAGAGGAATTTTGTCTCAATTCAAACATCATACAAGCTAACCTTCCTCAAGAAGATCATGAAGAGGTTAGGGATTAGTTTGTCAAACTTCTTGAATAAATAGAGAAAGATGAGTTGGTCCAAGATACATACTAAGAAGTATATGAATAGAATGAGCCTTATAATGATGAGATTGTAGCCTTTGATGCATTGATGGATTACACTAGCATGAAGAACCATCATGAAACATGTTTCAAGGAACAAGATGAGTACATGAATGTTGAAGACATGTTTGAATCTGATTCATTTAGACACATGCCAATCAAGGTGTCAAGCAAAAATGATGAGTCACCAAGCTCCTACTTCAACAAACTACTTCGTTACCACCATGAGGTTGTTTGTCATGAAGGAGATCTAAGAAGCTTCCCCTTTAATACAGGATTAGAAAAAACATATTAGGTTAGGTGTACATATTAGTTTGATTTTGGTTGTGCCATGCTTCCCCTAAGTGCTTAGTAGCGCAAGTGTGTCTGCTTTGGTCTTTGCATGTGTTGTTCATTTCCTTTGTGTGGTTGATGTACCAACTAGTTGTCTTGTTGATTAAAGGTTTGATTCACTAGTCAAAGTATCTTGTTTATCTTAGTCCTTATATGACTCCATATTCCCAATGGAATGATAAGGCTACTAGTCTAGTTAGTATATTAGGCATACTACCCCTATGAGTTACCAATTTGTTAACCAGTTTTGACTTTTAGGTCAAAATAGGGAAACACTTAAAAAAATCACTTTTAGGCATATAATGGGGCATAATATGTTGTAATATGGTGTTTCATAGGTCAATTAGTGTCAATTTATGTTTTACTAGCTTTGGTTGAGAGTTCTCTAGGTTCATTTATCATTCTAAGTCTTTCTAAGGAATCAAAATGGTGCATTTAATGTTTTGTATGGGTTTCTTGGGAAATATAAAATTTTAAAATATTTTTATCATGTTCCATGTGTCTTAGGAGGTCGATAATAATTGTCACTAACTGAAAATTTTAGGTTGTTTAGACATAAGGTAGTTTTCTTGGCTAAAGAGAGAGAAATAGGTACTTGTACAACTTATTTGGGAAGTGTACCACTTGTAAAATATGAAAGTGTGAATCTTATCCTCCCCAAACCCATTTAAATGTTTTTTTTCAAGGATAATGAAAAAAAGTTCATCTGCAACTTATTTTCCCTCATTTTCTCCTGGCAAGTAAAGAAAGGTCAATTTCAAGCACCTAGTGTGGATGGTACAGGTGGAGTTGGGAGGAGTGATTCTAGGGGTGGATTTTAATTTGAGCACACTTCATTTTATTAAAAATAAATTTAAATTTTTTCCTTCATAATTTATAAACAATGGCTAACACTTGAGGTAGCTTTTTATAGACTTTCAACCATGAGGGGGTCACTGTTTGAAGTTGTTTGAGTTTTTATTTATTTGGTCTAATGGGTTGGTGTGTTTTAGGTGTTTCTAAATTATTTTCAAGACATAACCATGTCTATTATTGTTTTTTAAATCTAAATGTCTTACGAAAGCCTCTTTTAGGCTTGTATATGGTCCCAAACTAGTCCTTCACACTTGCAGTCACCTCAAGGTTTTGAATGGAGGTTGTCTATATTGGAGAGAGGGATTTGAGTTGAATTAAAAATATTATTCATAATTTTATCCAAATTTAAGTTTGTGAATTACATTTTGATGTGTTTAGATAACCTTACCTTTACAAACTCATGCTCTTTTATGTCTCTATCTGCATATACAGTTCAAGAGACCCACTTATAGTCTTGATTACATCATGTTGATGCTTAAGGGGATGCCCTTAAGCCCAAATTGCTTATCATGGTTCAATATGCATAAATACACCTAAGAGAGCTTCCCCTATATTTGTTTTAGTGATGAATCAACCGCATTGCCTTACATACAGTCAAATGTACTTATTTAGGTGTCATTTGCAAAGCTACAAGGGTGTGAATGGATGTATTCTATAGGATTGAGCCCTCATGAGTTTATGAATTTAGTTGATAGCCTAAAAAACATTATTAAGACCCCTTAAGAGTCAAGCATGGTGTTGGGAAGACCTTGCTAAGAGAAGTACTGATACAATGACCCTTTTCCCTAAATGGATAGAATATAGGGCAAGGAACTTTTTAAAAATGGCATGTTACTCATTTGATAAGGTTTTGAAGCACACAATTGGGTGAACTTTGTTACCTCTAACATAAAGAATAAATTTTCAAAGCATGCGGTCAAGGATATTAGTAGAGGTTGGAGCTTGAGCACCTTGAAAATGGTCAGAAAACCATTGAGAAGCTGCAATGACATCTACAAGAAACTTACTAAAAGAGACCTTCTTCAAGAAATTAGGCATAACCTAACTAGGCCTTATGCTCGAATGACTCCAAGTAACCCAAAAATACATTCAATGACTAAATATCACCTTAGCAAGGTTAGAACATGGTTTTAACCTCTAAGAATTTCCCCTGGTCCTTACACAGGCATGGAAAGTGAAACATAGTCTTGCTAAGGAGGTTACTTGAAGGTTGAGGTATGAAATAAAGAGTTGAGTTTAATATTTGTTTTGAAATTTCAAAGAGAATAGGATGTCTGACAACTTCAAAAATTCAATAATAATCAAAACATCCTCAAACAAGTTTCAAATAATCCCAAACACACCTACAGGCTTGTACGGATCGAGACAAGCAGTGAGTTGAAAATAGGTTTTCCTTGTGCCAAATGGGATTGTTAGTGAAGTTTGACTTATAAAAAGTGAGGGATGATCTCAAAGGAACCTTAAAATGCTTTAAGACATTTTTCAAACCTTGTTTTGTAGTGAGCAACCTCCAAACATAGTCAAACATGGTATGTGGGCAGTGAGTGATATGTAGGGTCTCTTTTGCATCAAAAGGACTATATGGGTGGAGTTTGTCCTAAATGATTGAAATATGATGCAAAATAAATCATGAAAAACCTAATTACACCATCCATAGGACCAAATATTTCCAAATGCACCTACAATAGGGGTCTCTAAATGAAAAACACAGTCAGACATCTAAAGGAGAGATCATCTTGCAGGTTTAGGTTTTATGGTGGAAGGGTTATAGTGATATAAGGTAATGAAGGTTGAAATTTATTCACACCATGATTTTTTCACAATATTTTCACAATAAATGGTCATTTTCACCAAGGAAGGAAGCTAGAACATGCAAGAAACATTGTCATCATAACACCCCTACACATAGTCTTGCACTCCAAAGTCTGCCTTAGAAATGGTATTAGTTGGAGGTCTAAAAGTTTTAGTTGAAGGCTGATTTTTGGTATATATCACCCTTGGGAGTTTTTGAAACACCTTCAATGATTGGTTTTGTAGAAGAGGAAAGGGAACACACCCCTATTTTGTCTCAAAGTAGGGGCAATGTTTCCATGCCCAAGGAGATAGTATGATGAAAAAGTGGGTCAAATCATGGACCAGAGGTCAAGTGAGATCAAATGGAGGTTTTTATAGTTGGTACACATCCAATGGATCATGAAAAATAAACCTATAATCTTTTAAAACAAGCAAGATGCTCTAACCATGAAGGGTTACATAGAGATGTGGAAACCATCAGAAAAACTAGAGATTCCATCAGTCCACCTTTAGACTTCTAAAAATAAACTATGGAATCCATTAGTATCATTATATACTCCATCAATAGATATTCTTTACTTTCACAAGCCTCACAAAATGAAAATATTCTAGTGTCAAGTGTCAAAGAATGCTTATTAGAGAGTGATCTTGATGATAGGTGATGATTGAGCTTGTGTAAGAGAATGTCATGATTAAGAAAACTGCCAATTCAGGTGAAGGATTATTTATAACTCCCTCTCCTCATCACACATGAGACATTTATCCTAAATTTATTTGGAATGCTCAAAATGAAGCCTATGATGAAGGCAGTTTACAAGATAAAATGATTGATAAGATTTGTTATGTGACACTTTGAGAAGAAGCTAATTTGGGATGAAATGATGTGTAAATAAGTTTCATGACTCATTTTCCACTACATCCACATGCATTATAATTTATTATCATCTTTTGACACTTGTCTTTATGCCTCTTCAACTTATCTCTTCTCTCTCTTCTTCCAAGTTCTATAAGTTTGGGCCCTTTTGGATATTAAAGGGGATTCCAACTCTTGGTATGGCAAAACCCTACCAAAATTATACCTTGATTTGTACTTAAGCTAATGAGAAGAAAGATGGTTATACTCTAATCCCATTTGTACTATGTGTTTAAGTGATCCATATTGAATTTAATTACATATTGAGTTAATCTTGTTTTCATGAAATCCTTGAATGTGTTGCTGCAAATGACTTCTCTCCTAACAGGTTTCATGAAGTGTGTATGAGTTTGGTAGTGTCATATCTAACCTTCCCTTCACTTTCCTTCATTTTTTAAGTTATTATTTTCCTTCATGAGAAACACTAATTATAGGGAGTTCCATTAATGGTTTTGAGGCTAGTTTGGTTGTCTTAGTTCATTATGCAAATTTTAAGTGTATGAATGGGAGTAACTCTTGGTGTATCACCTCCTAGTTTAGGTTTGATTTATGTATCTTTATTTCCATTTTCACCCATAATAGGTAGTTTTAGTAGCATAATCACACCAAGTCATATCTAGGGAGATATCCCTTAAAATATAGAGGTTTACTTCCACTATAGGTGCCCCACACACTTGGAAGTATTCCCATGTTGGCCAAATCTTGAAGAGGCTTGAACAACCTCTTCTAGGGTGCAAGATTTGGATACAATAGTACCAATTTTGATCAATACTTCACTTAAAATTTATAATGGAAAAAGGAGAGATAGAAATCAAAGAAAACTATCTTAAGGGAGGTGATACACCAAATAATTTGATGACTTACAACTAGCTGTATGTTACACATGAGAACAAAAGAATAACCAAACATACACTTTTCTAATCTGTATCTTCTCACATCAATGTTACATTATGAGGTTGTGATCAATGTTTAGGTTAGGAGGACTAGACAAGAATCCTAGGATAGAACCATTTGAATAGACTAACTCACTCAAATTTGACACATCATAAAACACTTCACATGCCCTGCAAGAAGAATCTTTCCAACTGCAAATAGGTGAGAGAATGAAAAAACAATGCTAAGGAGACAACAATTCATCACTAAAAAAATAAATCATATAAGTAAAACACACTAAAAATATACATGGAAGAGGTAAAAATTAGTATTCTTAGTGATAAAATGGTATGAAAATGAGTAGGGCTTTGCCATACTCAGATGGAGCATAGTTTGCAAGGGCCAAAATGGCTAGTTCTTATAGAACTTGAGAGAGAGAGAAGAGAGAAGTCCAAAGGTAAAAAAGACACTTGTAAAGCTGATAAAAGGAGTTACATATACATGAGAATAATATTTGAAATTAACCATGTAACATCAAGAAGCACAAGTGTCACCCCAAGTCATGAAACTCTTGAAATATGGCATAGAAGTTCTCATTTTGGCTCATAAAATTGCCTTCATAATTCACCTTTGTTTTAACATCACAAAAATAATTATGGATAGGTATGATTATTATAATGAAGGTTAATTATTTCATACATTCCTCTCCATGCATTGGTTTCATTCCTAGACATCTGAAATCTTCCCAAAATGACCTATCACCATCTACAGTCAAAATAACTCTTCTTTCCCACACCTTGAAAACTTGGCCTCATGTTTGGATTTATTTTCCAATGAAAATATATAAAATTGAATAGATGATATGTTTCAATACCCTCTATGGCATCAGAGGCATCAAAAACACCTTACAATTAGCTTACTTGAAGTTTTTTCACCCTTCTCACTAGCTTGGTCACTATGCCAGTTTTGACTAGCTAAGATGAAGCAACTAGTTGAGGAACTTAGGAGTTTTTATAAGAAATTAAATTGATATGTAAAGTTATAATAATTATTAATATTCCCTTACATATGATTTAAATCTCTTGAAACCTTTTGTAACCTGTAAAACACATAAAACAATGAAAAAGATCAATTTTGTACCTTATTTGTATAGTTAGGTCAGTGAAAAAGTTGATGGGGAGGAGCCATAAAGAGTCCTATAAAAAATCCAACCAATTTTATGATTATCACATCCCATTTATATAGTTCTCCATGCTTGGTTCTCCATTGGGTCTCTTCTAAGGGTTTAGTAGTGTTTTAGACAGTTTTGACCTCTTAAGCTTTGTTCACAAAGCTGAGACATTGGAAATTCAAAAAAATTCCATAAAATAAATGTATAGGAACATTTTATACTTTCTTCTTAGGTCCCCATTAAAAGCATCAAGAGACATATGAACACTCAAAGTTACCCATTCAAGCCATTTCTTCCATTCACACAGGCCCAATATTGCCTTTGAGCAAAAAGATGACTCCCTTGTAACCTCCTCTACATACCAATATATTTAACACATTTTATGATCCCAAAATCATTCCCAAATTTATTATAATGAATATCCAAGGATATAAATGTAAGTGACTTCCCATTTGGCCTTAGGCATAAACCCTACCTAATAGGTCTAACTATAACCTATGCTCCAGGACATCTAATTGAAATTATTTTCATTCCAACACATTTAAAACCTCTTTAGTGACCCTATAAAAATTCTTAAATAGGTTATAATTATTACTCCATAATATAAGTGCAAATGGTTCTCCATTTGGCTTTAGGCCTAAACAATGTTTCACAGGCTTGCTTGCATATATGAGGGTTTAAAACATCTTATTGGGTTTCTCCCCACTTGTTAAGGTTTTACATGTTCATGTGGATGTTTTAAAGCCTTATTGAACTTTATTAATTTATCCATCAGTTCTTATCTCACCTCTTTACCTTCCTTTCCTGGTACTGCAAGGTTTTGCTCATAAAGGGAGTGCCCTCTATCTGAGACAAAATAGAGGGAACTCACCTATTTTTTCATAAAATGATGACTATTGGAGGAGATTATAAAATCCATAAAAAGTTTTTGTACCAATTTTTATCCCTTGGTATTATTATTTGACCCCCTGAATTCTTAAAAACTAAAGACAGACTATTTGCAGGCAGACTGTGCACAATGTTTCTTGGTGTAGACTATGTTTTTTGCTTGTTTGAGCCCTCTCTCTATTAAATATAAAATAAGAGAGTGTAATTACAATAATATTATCATATTTAAGGGATTAAATTATTCATTCATCTCTTCAAACCTTCATGTACTCCTGCACACACCTTGAATTCTCAAATAATATGCATTTCTTGACTGTGTTTCCTTCTTCAATAGTGAAACTTGTTGGTCATCATGCATGTTATATATTGGAAAAAAATTGATTCATATTATATTAATCCCTTAGGGTGATTTTATATTTTTTTGGACCTCTTCCTTCACCTTGAGTAGTCTAGACCATCACTTAGGCACCATATCTTAGTCATTGTCCACCTACAATCACTTATAGGTGACTATAGGGGACCCTATAGGTAGATTTTATCTCCAAACCCTATGATAAATATTCATTAGAAACCCCTTGAGATCCTTTGGATCTATTTGTAATCCTCTTTCAACAACCAATATTTGTATCTCCATGTACAACTCTACTATAGATGGTATAGAGGTTCATAGTTAGTTGTAGGTGAACATGTGCATGATGGGACACCTATAGGTGATCACTAAACCATGAAACATTACTAATAAATTTATCCTGATGGCCTCCGTGCCCATTTTTAATCCATTTCACTCTATGAGTCCATTAAAAACATAAGAGTATGACTTAAATCACTTTGAAATGTCAAGGTCACTTTATATCTCCAAACCATATAGATTTTACTTCCTGAAAATAGTGGTTCAAGGGGCATTTTTGGGTCTTATAATAATTGACTTCCATTAATCCTCTTGACTCCCTCCTTTGAAAATATCTTCTCCTTCATGGAGAATACAAATTTTTATCATTAATATGCCCCAAAACTATTGATAACCATGTTATAAAACCATGACAAAATGGCTTTAGGCCTCTATTTTCTTGTTTTAGGGATTTGATCCTTAAACTCAGTCCTTGAATCCTTTGATCACAGTTTACACTTACCTTTTCCAACATAATCTTGAAAATAGGTATGTCAAGATCTACATAACATACTACTATATCAAAAAAAATTCCATCTCATACTTTAACCTTTCGATATGGCTATTTTTTTCCTATTAACACCTATAGTTGGTTATGCTAACATATAGGCTATGAAGATGAGGATGGGAAGTGGACATGGGGGTAGACCTTCCCATTAACTTTTATTTCCTTTAAAACTTTTAGAACATAATTCCTTGATCATGAAAGACATAAGACATTGTCCAAAACTCCATCTTAGTATTTTTTCTCTCTTAACACCACCTGTAGGTGGCCATTTTCAAGGTACAAGTAGTAATAAAAGATGGCAGGCAGTGAATGTTTCATTTGAATTTAAAATGGGTTTTTACCTGTCTCCAATATTTCAAATGGACTCTCCTCATTTTATATAATCTTTTACAACTCATATTTTCTCTCACAACATGATATCTCTTCATGAGAGCACCTATACATGTATTTTAATGGTAGGAGATTGTGAGTTTAGGTAGTGGATAGAATATGAGTAATGTATGTTGATGAATGGTCTCATGAATCTGCTTAGGCTGATTATAAATTACTCAAATGTATTATTACATTAATGAGGTCTTAATAAAAGCTCCAAAACATCCACTCCAACATAAAGTATATTGCAAACACTTGTTACAGAGTAGGCAAGGATAACAAGTGACTGTGTGTGTGACATATGAGCTTAAAAACTATGAAGATTTCTTTGGAAACTAAATTTGGAAGGTAAAAGTAATAATAGATAATTTAAAACATATAAATTAACCTATCACAAACACTAGAGGCATTTCTAGAGCATGATAATCTAAAACCTATCAATTTTAGTTATGAATAGTTGATTAAGGTATAATATGACACATTTCATGTGACATCACCATTATTAAACCTTCACACTTACCTAGGAGGCCATATAGATCATTTAATTCCCTATTTTGGCTCCAAAATGTCAAAATGATATAAGGATTAAAATGACTATTGATCAAGGCTAATGTGATATGGGATAACATAAAAAGACATATAATATACCATATGGCATAATATTAGTTCTATAAAAATAACTTAAAACTCAAGTTTTTAACTATAGGGGTCCTAATTTGACCTATAGGGTCAAATTGTTCAAGTATGTAGAAAGTATGGCAAAATAGGGATAATGTACGTTGATTTTTATCTTAAGTTTGAATATATTTTGCATTTGTTTTCCATCTAGTGAACAGAGGTGGATTAGACTTGTATATATAGGGTTTTATTTCTTGTACAGATAAGAAAATGAGCTTATGCCAACCTTTAGAGGGGCACATGTTTGAAAAAGTATCTATTGGGAAGAGATAGGGATAAGGATAGTAGAACGTAGTTGGGGACATGAGTGCCATGTCACTATATTATCCAAAATGTGGTGCTAATGTCCTTTTGGGAGAATTCTATGAAATTTGGATTGGGGTTAGAGGTGACAATTTAAGGATTATGTCTTGACTAGCTATAAGTGAGTAAGGTCTGCTAAATAGCTAGAAATGCAAGTCTAAGGCTCTAGAATAGTTCTATGGAAAGCCTAGGGATAGGGTGACTCAAGAGACACTCTTAGCATCTAGTTACCACTTTTAGGTGATTACATTTGCCCACCATTTATGTTAGTAATGTACCAAAGTGAATGACTAGTATAAATGAAAAATAAGCATACTTGGACTTACCTTCGAAGTGAAGCCCATGTAGCTATGTTTGAATATGAAAATCTGGGTCTACATATGTGAAATATGATCCAAAACAATGTCCTACCATGAAACATACAAAAACTAGTCCTTACTAATGAGATAATCAAAAGCAAAAAACTATGGTAAAATGAAATAATTGAGTAAAGTGAGAGGAAAGGAATGAATATACCTCATTGGGTATGTAAAATAATGCATGAAACTAATGACAACCTACATGTGTGAAAATGTATGGTGATCATATCAAATGTTTAATAACTTGGACTAAGATGATGGATTGTTCAATCCTCATATGGGTGGCTCAAGAACTCAATCTAGTTTTGACTCTATCATTGACCACCCTTGCTTGGTGGATCCTAATCTTTATGAATATCTTGAATAAGAATTTATTTGTGTCAAACCATATCATTTAGGTGGATCAATTACTCAAGTAGGCCATAACTAGCCAAGAGCATGATATTCCAATATAATGTACGAACACAACATTAGAATGTAAATGTATCTATGCAATAGTAGGAAATATAAGATGTATGGTGTAATCCAACATCACACAAGGGTGTCAAGATAGATTTAAGTGATGTATAACAATAAAAAATCAAAGTAATTACATACAGGGATGGTGCATGATGTCCATCAAGGCTTCCAAGTAGGATAGTTGGATGCATAAGGTCCCTCATGGCATCAAAAACTAGTGTGTGTGTGTGTGTGTGTGTGTGTGTGTGTGTGTGTGTGTGTGTGTGTGTGTGTGTGTGTGTGTGTGTGTGTGTGTGTGTGTGTGTGTGTGTGTGTGTGTGTGTGTGTGTGTGTGTGTGTGTGTGTGTGTGTGTGTGTGTGTGTGTGTGCGTGCGTGCGTGCGTGCGTGCGTGCGTGCGTGCGTGTGCACGTGCATGTGTAACATTAAAATACAAATGGCATGGTGTAGGATCATACAAATAATCAAATATACAATCACACAAGCATGGAAGAGGTAGGCCAAGGGTACATAAAATGAGGGACATGGGCACATGTCACTAAATCTAAGAATGAAGACATCTAAGGACATTTTAAAATGTACACATATATAAACAACAAGAAATTTGGCATAGAGCCATAGAGAAGGACATGTTCAAATGTCCACATATAGAAGCATGAGAGATCACATACAAAGGACATCAGCAAATGTCCAAGGAATAAAAACATAGAAGTGGCATATAAAACAAGCAACAATGGCATATTCAAATGCCCTCGAAAATGTAAGAATCATAGTAAGACAATCAAGTATAATCTAGGAACTAGAAATAAAAGCATGTATAACTGTGTAATAAAAATCTATGTAGATGGTAGGGTGCATATATACAAAATCTAACTAGTGATAGCAAAAAAAAAAGTAATGAATAATAGTGATCAATATCAAGATAAATCCATGCATAACTAAAATTTATAATATGTAAAGATAAAACCTAGTTATAGTAACTATGTAGGAGATGCCCCTAAGTGGGTAGATGTAATAATATATAAACCTATATTAGTGTGAATTCCCCCAATGATTAGATGATAGATAGTCTAGATCAGTGTGGTGGACTGGACTCTTATCTAGAATATATAATCACTCGATAAGAACAAGTGAAGCATATGTGTATGATAAAACCAACAGCACTAGGATAGTTATAATATATGTAATATCTAATAATTAGTAGAGATGTGAACAAAGAAATGCATACAACATATTTAAAAAATGGATTTTTGAAATATTTGAATGTTTTTTGTATTTTTATATATTATATTAGTTTTTTGTTTTTTGAGTATAAGCTATGTACAAGTATATGAAAGTAAACTTTGTACAAAGAGAGAGAGAGATATATATATATATAAGGAAGTGTATGTAAGGGTAGGAAACATACTAACCAATGAGTTTCATGAGAGACTCACTATCACTGTGGCTTGTGTCCAAAATAGGAATGGTAATCTCTCTTGCAATGTGATTTCTATGTTGTAGTTGAATGTTGTTGTAGTACAAATTTCAGTACTTTTCATCATCTAAATCATAATATTATTCTACATCAGAATCATAATAACCGGGTGTGATGGAGGGAACTACATCATACTATGGAGTTGACTTTTTTGAATCATGAATTGGCATATTGATTATTATTTTTCCCTTTGAAACTATGTTTATTGTAGATATACTATGTTGTGGTGGTTCCCTTGCTAGAAAACTAGTTTTGAGGATGCTTGTTGGTTGAGCATGATTTTGACTTTGCAACTAAATCTCTTCCTCTTTTCTTAATATTTATTTTGTATCTAGACATTTTCCCTTGGTAAAGTGTATATATGACTGATGTGCATTAGGATGCACAATAAACCCCAAACCTTGTTGACCAATATTATCAACTACTAGAATAGGAGAAGTGATGCCTTGGGCATGTTTGCCCAAACCTTGACCATGATAATTAAATTGTTATAGATATTTGTGACCAGAATTATACCATATTGAATGTCGAGACTTGTTTTGTAAAGGTATATTTACTTGATTTATTTGTGCTTGTTGTATTGTTTCTTGATTTGATTATGTCTTTTGAATCTTTTGTTATTCTGAGTTACGCATTAGTAAGAAATTGTGTATTGTTTCTAAGTTTGACCCTTTTTGAATTTACAGATGTACCATTTTATGTTGTGTGGATGAAATATCTCTGTGTGAGTCATCTATATCCATTATCTATTGTATTTTACTTTCTAATTCTAAACTTGAATCAATGTGGTGCCTATGCATTCTATGATATGCACAAGAATATATGGATCTCCTCATTGGGTGTAGAGGGGGTTAGTTGATCAACTTAGGTTTAATCATGTTCTTTAGTACTCACTTGAAATCTTATTTTACCTTTTAAATTTTTTGGAATCACTAGTTGTAGATGTACTTTGTTGTGATGTCATGTTCTAATGTGTAACATTATTTGCCACAAATTTACTAGTTGAAGATGATAAAACATGATCTATACTATTGTGCCCTAGAGGCCTTTGTCTTGTTAATTGATTGTCTAATGTTGTAATATTTTCATGTAATAATTGATTCTAATTTTGTAAACCTTTAATTATCTTATTCATACTGATAATTTGATCATTTAGAGTCTCACAAGTGCAAATCCTAGCTATTTCTATTTAAACATGTAGGCACACACTCTGTAGGGAAGATGTGTGAATAGTTTGAGTAGAAGGATTAATGATATTGTTATAGGCTACGTTCTATCATGGAGGAATGATAGCATGAACCTAGCTAGAGGGAAAGTAACTATCACCCTCATGAAGATGAGGAGAAGGAGATTCTTTCATGTGCATAAGATATGACAATTGAAACATGAAACATAGTGTGTAGTTTATGTGTTAAATTCTCTATGTGTGTATGGGTTGTTTGTTAATGGAATTCCATATATGAGAAAGATAACATGAGAAAGAAAGAATGCAACATGAAATATATTGTAGTTGATTTGAAACATCATGTATTCTTATGTTTATGTGATTAAAAAATAATGTATTGGCTATTTTTCACATAGAAGAAAGATAACATATTATGGAATATGATGACTATTGTATTTGGTAGTAAGCATCATATATACATGTATTTATTTCTTTTCTTAGTTCATTATGAATTAAAGGGAATAAGCATGTGAATAAAGGTATGAAACTTTGAAATAAAAAGTAATTTATTTCTTCTGTCATTATTATCACAATGATATGAATTAGAAGATATGTGAATCTAAAATTTGAGTTTTTGAAATACAATCTGAGTATAAATAAAAAGGATACAAACCCTAAGTGTGTCTAGGGTTAGGGTTTTCAAATCTAGGGTTTATTTGCAACAATTTAAAATAGATGAAAAATAAATTAAAACACTAATTCAAAATTGATTTTAGTTAGCTAGATTGTCTAAATAAAATCAGAAAATTAGAAGTAAGAAACTCTAAATTTATTGCACAAAGTTTGGATTAATTCAATCGAGGCTTTGAGGTAATATTAAAAGTAAGACTGAGTCACCAAATGATTTAACCTTTTAAGGTTTTACACAAGTAATTCTTATGTTTGGTTAAGAGGATGAGATGTATAAATCAGTCAAATAAATTAGAATAATTAACCTACTAATTTATAAATTAATTTGACCTTGATTGACTTTATAATTATAGAAATAAATAGGGATAAATATAGACTTAACTAAAAATATACTGTCATGGATGATCTGAGTTCTAAAATTAGAGATTTGAGTAGCTTTGGGTGTCATAAGTAGGTTTTTGATAATTATTTGTTCACTAGATAGTAGCACTTAGTTTGGACAATAATGCCATCCATGTGTAGTGTCCAAGATGTGGTGCTAATGTCCTCTTTGAAGGACAATTCATATTTTTAGGGAGCACTTGTGCCTGTGTATGTGTGTTCTATTCCTCTAAAGTCAAAGCCTATAGTTGTATATTATACATGTAAATATTGATTTGATGTACAAACCCTGGTTTTCTTTGTAAGTGTGATATGAAAAAGATTTGAGTGTGTTATTAGGATGGACTGGACATCCTCAACACCCAACTATGTAGATATTTGCCTACATATGGTGTAGTTATCCCAACTAGTTCTTGATGTATGTGTAAGTAAATTCTAGAATAAGACTGGCCTTGGATGCCTTGAATGTGATTGAGCCTTGGAATTCTTGAAAATTGGACTTAGGATTTTTGTAGATGGTATTATACATAAAGTAGGGTAGAATAGGGATAATGTACCTTGATTTTGCACAATTTTGTCTTAAGTTTGAATAGAGTTTTCATCTATTTTCCATATAGTGAATAGAGGTGGATTAAACTTGTATATATAGGGTTTTATTTCTTGTGCAGATATGAAAATGAGCTTAGGATGACCTTAGAAGGGGCACACATTTTACAAAGTATCCATTGGGAAGAGTTATGGATAATGATAGTAATTCCCAATTGGGGAAACTAGCACCATGTGGCTATAGTGTCCCAAATGTGGTGCTAATGTCCTTTTGACAGAATTATGGGAAAGTTAAATTGGGGATAGAGATGATAGTTCAGGGATTGTGTCTTGACTAGATGTAAGATAAAAAATTCTACTAAATAGATGGAAATGCAAGTCTAAGGCTCTAGACTAGGTCTATGGTAAGCCTATGGATAGGGTGACTCAAGAGACACTCTTGGCATCCAATTACCACTTTGAGATGATTACACTATTCAATGTATTATTAAAACATTCATCATATTATTGAAGTTTATATTAGTGACATATTACATTGCTTTATTTTGACTTCCCAATTAATAATGGAACAACATTCAAGGACTAAATTTTTTAAACACGTCACACTATATGACACAAATTAAATTACCATTTGACATACTCATAGGACTTGCAAACATCTAATCTAGTTTATGCATTAATTATTGTTTGATCTAATTTAAATTCATTAATTTTCATCTAACAATCTTGGATATATAACACTTATTCTCATTTTCCACCTATAACCAATGGTATTCATTATGTATTGCATCATAACTAGGGTGACATGTATGTTAATGTCTTACCAAGAACCAAATAAAGGTGCCATGTAGGTGCACACAATGGGGTTTTAATTGATGTCACTTAGATGAACCTCATGTTTCATGGGTCAATTTGCATAGTCCAAGTTTTTTAATGTACTTCAATCCTTGAAATAACACCTATAAGTCAAATAGAGTTTCTTGTATGTACCAATGCAGTTTCCAAATTCCATAAGGAGCTCTTAACATGGATATGATCAAGTACAAGTTAGAAATAATAGTTATAGGTCTAAAAGAGCAAGGATAACCTACAAAATAGTTCAAGAAAGATAAAATGAGTTTTAAGAAGCTCAAATGGATAGAGTATATTGGTATAGATTCACCAAGGCCAAACCATGCTTGGTTGAGCTTACAAAATTCAAATCAAGTCAAGGAATGCATTAGATACTTCATCAGGTTCTTGGCAGCTAGCTAAAGGTTAGTTCATAATGCTTGTTTCATGAATAGGGTATATATTTAAGATCAGATATCTTAGGAACAAGAGGGGACCCTAATGGAATTACAATCCATGGCATTCATCAGGTTGAATCTCTCTCCTTTTTGAACAATCATTAAGAGTGATAACACCTCTAAAACCCTACTAAACTCCACAAGCTCATTTTTTCCCTTACAAAATCACTTTTGAGTTATATGGATGCATGTAAATGATTAACAAAAATATCCATAGATATATCAATATTTACAGTGATAAAAATCTAAACAAACATCATTGTAATAGATCTATATGGACATGAAAAATCATGTTTTGACTATTTTGGCAAGTTACATGCAGATTTTTTAGGTTTTGAAGCATCTATAGCATGAAAAGAATTAGAAACAAGTTGTATACATTATATTGGGTCTATTCTATCTTGCTCAAACCTCTCTAAGGCCTTTGAAGAGACAAAATGTGAAGAAGGTAACTAATTAATGCATGTCCAAGTAGACTGTCTTAAATTTATAGGTAAAGAAGAAAGGTTTTGGAAAGTTAGTGTTGTTTTATGAGAGAGAAAACCTTCATAAACATCCAAGAAGAGTATCCATTACCTCCAATTCCATTTCTCACAATTGCATGCAAGAGAGCTACATCAAAATAGGTTTTTAATGAAGTTTGATCTTGAAGTGTGCATTAGTAAGCCTGTAAATCAGATGTATAATAAAAGATGCATGAGATTGAGATAGGAAGGTGAATACAAGTAAATAAAACATTGTGGAAAGACCCTAGGATGTGTGGAGCCTTCAAGGCTATAAGAAGTGTACCAATATCACTATCCAAGTTAGTCATAGTGATATGGATCAAGATATGTTGGCTTGTATATCAATGGATTGTGATAGGTGATCCAAGATGAAATGAGTATAATGAAAATTTTGACAATAGAAGAGGCATACCAATATGACATAAGACCAGAGGAAATAAATGGTACCACATAGGCAAAGTGATGCCAGAGCCAAAGTGAAGCTTGATGGTGGTAAAGAGTGAGCAATGCTCGAGTGAGGGAGTGGTTAAGGTGAAAATGCTATGCAGATGTAATAGGCCAGAGAAAGAACCACTTTGGCAAGAGGAAGAGGTGGAGATGGAAGATTCGGTGAACTTACTTTCACTATGGATAAGTTGGACACCATGAATTTGAGTTTCCTTGTGTGTATGGTGATGGCAAGAAGAGAGGGGGTGCATGAATTGTTCTAGTAGACATAGAGTATATGAAGGCTGGTGAGCATGAAAAGGAACCTAAACAAGGAGAGATGTTGCTCACAATGAGAAGAGTCTTATAAGTTTTAGAAAAGAGAGAGGAGTTGTATCTGAGTTGGGACATTTTCTGGATAAGGTGCAAGACTTGAGGTAAATTCTACATAGTGCTAGTTGATAGTGGATTCACAAATAATTTAGTGCCTATAGAGATGGTGAGGAAGTTAGGATTGATGTGCAAGCTTCATTGATATCCTTATGAAATGAGTTAGTTGGTAGAAGGACTAGATCCAATGTTATGAGAGAACATTAAGATGTGGAGATGAAGATTGGTTAGTTAATAGACAAAGTTTTGTGTAACATCTTACCAATGGGTGCATGCCGTCTTTTTCTAGGGAAGTCATGGGAATTTGACCAAGGGATGATGTATGATGGAAATAACAATACATTGCATGTTTAGAAAGTTGGACAAAGTAATTATTCTAAATCCACTAAGGGAAGAAAGTGGGATTGTGCCCCAAAGTCATTTGGTTGTGTGTAAAAGAGTGTCGTTCATGTGAGGATAGAAGTTAATGTGCACAAAGACACATGAGGATGCCACATAGAAAAGATTAAAATAAAAATTGGTGTGAATGAACATAATTCAAAAGCAAATGCACAAGGGGATGAACATCAAATATTCTAGAGAGAGGACTATGCACAGATAAAATGGAAGGAAGTACTGCCAACAAATAGAGATGGTCAGCTCAAGGATAGAGGAGGAAGGGGTACGAGTGCACATAAATGGGTTAGGTAGAGGATGTTAATTTCTTACTAAGTTGAGACAAATAGTTGGAATATGGGGAGTACCTATTGGTGCATAGGCACACCAAAACCTCTTCAACAGGTCAAAAGGGTGGTTATGTGACTCAACACAAGTTTCTGAGCACCATGCTTACTCATTTTCTTACCCTGAATGTATGATGTAGGATAATCCAGGGTCACATATAATATTGCATCAACCAAAAATAATTAAAATAGGCTTTGAGATGTTTTTTACGGTTTTCATTTTGTTTCATGACATTAACATATTTCTCTACAAACGTCCACAACATTTTCTTGATCACAGATAAGTTCTAACAAGTTAGTGCAAGCATTTATTTCATGGCACATGGCACGAAGGGTGATAGGTTGTTTATGCTTGTGATTTCATTATCAGCTTACTGAGAATGAGATGTATAGAGGATAGCAAGCTGGCTTTTCGGGGTCCTCCTGGGGTTGAGATGCTACCTAAAGTCATGTCCTCTGTCACCTTTCACATGGAAGACATCAGAAAAATAAAGATTTCCGTAGGAGGGGTAACATTTTCATTCTCTCCATGTCATTTTATGTCTCCTGACCTTTTTTCTCAAATCCATATGGAGTAAGTAATTGAACGCTTGCTTGTTTTGGTAAAATACGTTTACAAACAGTAAATGATGTGGTGATGGGCGTGATATTCTACGGTTTTCAACGATATTTTCGAATGCGAAGAGTCCCTTAGACTTCGTTCGAAAAGCAAAACAAATCATGGATGGGAAGAAAATGTCGCTAGAAGTGTTTCCTAGGCGCACAAGAATGTGCATTTAATCATTCCATACTATGTAAATGAATATTATTAATATGAATGTAGTAAAGTTCACATCACTACGTATTTCAGGCGTCTGCTACATGCTTCCATAACATCCTGTCAAATACGACGTTGGTAATATCGAATATGGAGAAGATAGCCATGAATCAAACTCCAGACAAGAGCTTGTTTTTCCTTTAAAAGATCATGTTTATACAAAGATTTGTGGGATTTGCAGACGCTTCATGTGCAGTGTGAGGTTCCAACTGATAGGTGTCGAAGGTTATGTCGATAGATACACACTCGCCAATTTTTACTTTTTCACGATATGCACTCACTGGTATAAATACAAAACAAAAGTACATCCACGCCTTAAAATTTCAAAATCTCTTTTAGCTTTTATGTATCCCGACTTTCTTTGTTCTGCAGCAATATACGAGGATGTTTCTGCTACTTCCTTCGCCATCGCCTTATGATCTTGTTGAGGGCTCTACCATATTTAGATTTTATGTTATTCAAAAGATGTAATTCTAATTGAAGGAAGACATTATTTTGTTGTGGTCATTAGTCAAATCCGCGGACAGCCTAAGGTCAAATTGCTACAGGATATTTCAAGTGCGTGCAAACGACTGTCCTAATTTTTTCTTGACTTTCCATTAGTGGACAAGATCGACCCATAAAGGACAGTAGTGGCAATCAATTATGTCTCCTTTTTATTTACACATAATTTCGAGGGATTATTTGTTAGCCTTCTACTCATTTTATCTTAATTAGAATTAATATACCAATTAATTTTAAATTATGATAAGATGACAAGATATTTTGGGAGCAACAAGACATTAGCACAATTGATCAAGAGCTAATTTTTTGTCATGGATTGGTGTAAATGTACACAGATATATGCAAGAAAGTAGAGTTTTTCAGTTGTCAAAGGGAAAAAATTAAAATGCAAGATTGTATCAACCATTATTAATTCAAGAGAAACCATGGGATGACATTAACATGATCTTTTTTCTAAGATTGTCAGGGGTGTAGAAGGGAAATCATGTCTTTGTAAGTGTATTATTGTGTTAGTTATATAAATAAAAATATCAACTATGTGAATAAAAAAAGACCATATAAAATAAAAAGTTAATATAAGAAAAAAAAAATCTTATTTTATTATTATTTTTTTTCAATTTCCTTTTTGTTAATCCTATTTTAAACTTTGAAAATTTACTTATTATTATTTTTATTAAAAAAACCAATAATTAGTGGTAAATACTTTTATCAATTGAACATACATAAAACTTGTAAGGTAAAAGTGTTCAAACTCCATGTTAAAGTGAACAGAATATTATCATCTCCATGTTCATTTTGTAGGTCTTGGTTCACTCTAATGTGTAAGGGAGTGAAAAGGAACATCTAGAAATTGTGTAAGGCCTTAAGGTGAAACACAAACAAAGGAACACTTGTCAATAATGTAAGAACATGATGCAAAGGAATCTCCATCACAACTGACCCAGAATCAGTTGCATAGAGAACTAGAGGCTAGCACACACACACACACATTGTTGCACAAGGCAAAGGTAGAAGAGATTGAACAAAAGAAACTAGTGCACATAATAATTGGTGTTATGTCGAGTAGTTTGACCCCAAAGATCTTGCAATGAATCTTTTGCTCCAAGATTTTTGGAACTAGTTTTTAAGGGCAACAAGAGACTCAAGGGATGCCTGTCAATAGGAAATAGTTGGCATGGATCATTTTTAACATATAGCATTTTGATAGGCCTATATAAAGGTGCACAAGGTTCATTTTTTAAGAACATAATAGGATCTTAGGATGCTTAGTAGTGAGCCCAAGACTGGAGCAAGACACTAGAGAGAGATAAAAGGGCCTATAGTCTTTGATGGTGTGTACAGAGATCTAAGAGACCCTATTATTATTCTGAGAAGCTTGCATGTTATAATTTGAGGATCTAGTATAATGTATAGCTCATGTTATGAGAAAACTATTGTAATCTATTACATTAATATAAACATGGTTTTGTATTCAAACCCATTTGTGTGTTTAATCTAGTTGTTTGGTCAAGGCTTTCTTTCATTGAAAATCTCATCCCTATGACTACATCACTATATTAGATATATAAGGGAAAATATCAATTATATAAATAGAGAAAGACTATGTAAAAAAAGAAGTTAATATATGAAAAAAAATTAATTCAAAAATATTTTTTTCAGTTATTATTTTTAATAATCTTATTTTGAACATTAAAAAAGTATTTAAAAATAAATTAAAAAACAAAAAATGCCTCCACCACCATGTTGGAATATGTGGCATACACACATATACTACTCTAGCCTACCTATTTCATGTGGTCACCTCCAACTTTCATTGAATGCTTTCAATGCATGAAATCTGGGTGATCCAAGAGAGTATATTTTTGTGCAAGACATCATTGCATATCCAAACTGAAATGGATACATATCATTAATGGTTTTATGGTATATTTTTGACCTGTCTCCAATGTGTATCCATCTAGAGACTTCCACAACTGTTATATAGGGAGGTCAATTGTATGTGTTTAAGCAATGAATTCTAGAGTAGTGTAGATCTACCTAGTTCATTCCAATGTTGTATGTGTTTGTTATCTAAGAATTGTAGTGAATTGACCAACAACTAATAATGTGTTTGTAAGAGGTGTGAGTATAAGCTCCTATTGGTGGTGTGTTTTATGTGCCATAGCACATCTAGTTATGCTTGATTAGTGTTGAGCATATAATCTCTTCACTTGATTGTAATTTGAAGTGCAGTATCTTTTAGTATGAATGGTTTTCATTTATTCTTTTTGTTGTTGAAGTTTGTGATCATGTCTCTCTAGCATGGTTATGGTTTGTTGATTCTTTGTTGTAACAAAGTCATAAATGTTAGTTTCTTTCAAATGGTATCAAAGTCGAAGGTTGATCACTTGTTTGTTTGAGCATGTGTTGGTATAATCATTCATCTAAGGGATTGTCTATTGATTATCATTATAAGGTGTAGTGAGTTTCGATCCTATGTTCATAAGTTGAAGAAGATAGAGTTATAGCTCATGGTCATTAATAGTGCTAGTCCAATCCATGTTTATTCAAGCAAAGCTTGTGTTTGTGTCTAAGTATGTAAAACATTAAGCATCAAAGCTCTACATGAATTCACTATACCATAAGTGATGAGTCAAGTGACACAACATGAGAATATTCAGACTCAATAGAAGCAATTTTCAATCAAAGAGCATGGAAAGTGTAAGGCCGCATGCATCCAACAATGCATGGAAGTTGAAGTCTTCAAGTAATAGTCTATCTTTAGATCCAAGCACGTGAATATAGACAAAGCCAAGAAAATGACTAGAGTGTTTAATCCTTCTCATGATCAAATCCAAAGGAGAGCCCATGGGATTCATCTAAGTCTATATTGTTGGGGAAGATAAAAGGTTGAGTCATATGTTGCTATGCAAAACATGAACCAAGATAAATCAAAATACTGTGCAAAATTATGAGAGAATAGAGAGATAGTAGCTAGAAATTTTGACAGCAAATTTTGTAATATTCATTAACTTCTTGATACAAAATGCTCATTCTAGAGCTGCACACCACATGCAGTGATGGCCGTTCTAGAGACTGGTAAAAAAAACATTCCAAAAGGAGGGAATTTTTTTTAATTCACCTAACTATATTAAATGCTATGAGAGATAAAAAATGAGTCTAACTTTCTAGATTTTTAAAATATCTCTAACTACTCTTGAACCCTATGGGATACTACAATTAAAGCACATACGTAGCTGAAATTATAGACTTCCTAACACTCCCCCTTAATTTAAAATTTTATTCATGAAATAACACTCCAATACATTTTGAAATATTCAAACTTTTCCATAAAAATGGTTGGGGACCATAAAAAATTCATCAAGCTTCTCTAAGAAATATTGCTTCAATTCTAGAGCTAACTGAAAAAGTTATTTTCTGAGCTACAGACTTGTGCAAAGTCAAAAAATCCTAAGCCACTTCATAAATACAGGATTGTCTCCTTCGCCAATGGCTTTGTAAATATGTTAGCCAATTGATCTTTAGACCTACAAACATATAGGAAAATTTCTTTGTTGTTTACAAGTTCTCTAATAAAGTGATACCTGGTATCAATATTTTTAGTTCTCTTGTGAAGAACATGGTTTTTTGACAATGTAATTATGAAGCTATTGTCACAAAATATGGTTATTGCCTCTATTTGCTCATGTTCTACCTCTATTAAGACTCTTCTCATATACATATATATACATATATATATATATATACATATACATATACATATACATACATATACATATATATACATATACATATACATATATATACATATACATATACATATATATATATATATATATATATATATATATATATATACATATATATATATATATATATATATATATATATATATATAACTTGAAATTATTTTTGAAAATAGAAACAATTGTATGTGTAAATAATTTCAAGTTATATATACATATATATATATATATATATATATATATATATATATATATATATATATATATATATATATATATATATATATATATATATATATATATATATATATATATATATATGTATATATAACTTGAAATTATTTACACATACAATTGTTTCTATTTTCAAAAATAATTCACAAAAATACCTTATTTTGTTCCCTGATCTATTTTTCCATTTTCTATAGACTACTTTCTCCTCTTGCTATGAACTGCTTTGTTCAAACTATATTCTGTTGTACATTTCCTATTTTGCTCATAAACCACTATTCCTCTTAAAAGTTGTTGCTACTCTCTCTCTCTTCCCTTGCTATGAACTAATACTCTATTATAGGCTACTACTGCATTGAATATCTCTTCTATTGCTACACATTCTCCACCTCCCCTGCATTGCATTCATTTTCAACCTACCTACTTCGTATATTTCCCCCCAAAACAAAATGCACTCCAAATTTGAAAATTGAATGAACAACATTTAATTTTATTGGTGGCTGCATATTTCATGTTTCAGATCTGGCTAGGTTAGGTAGGAATACAAAATAATATTTTAACAATTATTGGACCACAAACTACCTTCTAGTCAGAATAAAGAATTTTAATTCTAATGAAATCCTTTTGTGGTTTTACCATAAATAGAGAGGAAATACAAACAAGTTTGAGTTGTAAATACATAATAACCTAATAAATATAATGAAGAAAATGAAGAGGATAGAAGTGAATAATAATCAAGTGACATGGTATTGTGATTGCATGGACCAGAATATGTTTCCATTAGTATCCTCCTTTGGTGTTTGAGAGGTTAAAAGCAAAAGAGACACTATGTTCAAAACATATATGTGGAATTAGATAAGAAATTTCTTATAGAATTAGGTAAGAAATTTCACAATCATACCTTTCTTCCAATTATAGTGAAAATAATGCACAAACTCATGTGTGATTATAACCCCTTCCCAAATTTCCCTGTCTAAAACAAAACCCTTTACTTGCTAGAATTTAAGGAATCAAGAATAGACTTAATACAAATTACAATGGAATTAGAAATGATTTTGTAGATGGTATTGCACAAAGAGATAGGCTTGAAATCACTAAGGTAGATTAGATCTCACCTTTTAGCACTAGGGCAATAAAATTAATGTTAATATCAAGAGATAATTTCTATTTTACCTCAAATGCATTCACCATGCTCACCACTTCATCACTCAAAATGTCCTAGAAAGATTGTGAAAAAATAGTACAAAATCCATCTAGCCCAGGAGACTTATCCCTCTCCATCGAGGAATCCACCATTCTTGTCTCCTCATTTGAAAAGGGGGACATCAACTTATCATTTTGATGATTCAAAACCAATCTAGAAATATGATTCAATCTTCTGAATTGAGCAATAAGAGAGGAAGGTTCAGTATAACACTATATATCTTTTAAAAAAACCTACTACCTCATTTTTAATACTTCAGTAAGAATCCAAAATGATGCCATCTATGGAATAAATAATTAAAATTCAATTGGTTGATATTCATCCCTAGGTAGAATTATGGAAAAAACTTGTGTTCTTATCTCCCTCTTTGAGCCACAACTATCGTGACTTTTGTTTTTAATGTACTTCCTCCTACAAATAAAGCTTATTT